>JAOWBB010010619.1:0-76884 GCA_028565995.1 Ricinus marginatus
AATAATAATAATAATAATAATAATAATAATAATAATAATAATAATAATAATAATAATAATAACAATAACAATAATAAACGAACTAGAATAATGTCTCTCGTCGAAATAGGCGAAACTAATGAATGAGAGATCAAATAATATAAAATTTATTGTAAGAGAATGTTATGAATTTAAACAAACTTTCGTTCACAACATAAGTTGAAAAATTATATGTGACGAAGTGGGAAATAATAATAAAAATTTGCAGCTAATCTAGAAAATTCATTGTCTTTCCATATTTATGCACTTATAATTGCAACTGCAAAAAAGGACTTTTTCTGGCTAAGTTTCTTTAATAAGTGCAGTAAAAATAAAAATTTTTTTTTTTATTAAATTATTTTATATGCTTCTAAAATTATAAAATACAGTCTTAAAACATTGCATACGATAACTTTTATCATTTAGGTCCTTTTTAGCTGCCTTAATTTAAAATACTTCAGTTAAAAACGGAAATGAAAGTGATCTGATTCATATATAAATGACATGCTCTGTCATTTAAAGTTGTATTTTAAAAGTCTTGATTTCATCCAGAGCAAAATTTAAAAAAATTTGATTTATTAAAATCATCTATGACTACTATAAGACTTAAACTTTATGAGAAAGATAAAAATTGAATTATTACAGAACTATATTTAAAATAGTATTGGCAATTTATGCGAGGAATATTTTATAAGATCGTTGATCAACTCAAGTTTACTTTACATCTTTTTTGACTGATTTTGCTGGAGAAATGATTGATCAAATATTTTTGAATTTTTAAAGTTTTATTCCTCAAATGAATGCCAGAAAAATCGTGAAGTTTAATTTGAAAATGTGTAGAGTATAATACACTGATAAAAGTAATGACAATAATAATATTGATGATGACGATGATGATAATAATAATACTAATAATTTCTGATTGGAAAGAATAAATTGAGACACTCGTTAAATTTTATTTGATAGTTATGCTTAATACCCATAATTTTAATAATTACAACGATGAAAAAAATATTTTAATATGATAATGCATGATTTCCTGTGAGATATTTATTTTATGATATATAATGATACAAAATATTTATATATATATATATATAAAGAATTAAAGAATTCTCAAATAACGTGAAGAATTAAAAATTTTTAAACAAATTTTTTAACTCTTTCTCTAGGTTCAAGTTTTATCGCATTTAAAGGGACTTCTTTTTTTATTTATTTTTCATTCATATAAGAAAAACATTTGTGTCCGTAATAACAATTAAAATGAATAGCAATACCAATTTTTATTTTAATTAAAAGATTAATTATTAAACATATAATTTTTTACATTTTCAAAATTGTTTGATTCACTTCTAAATCATATTTTGAAATTAAATATTTTAATGATAAGATTACATTTAAAAATGATTATAGCTTATGAAAATTTTTCAAACTCTATGTTCAGGATTCCAATCTTAAATATAAATTAAAATAAAAATATTACTAGTGTAATTTGATGTTAAAATTAGAGAATAAAATGCAACGAAAATATATTTGATAATTCAAATTGAGCATTTCTTAAAATGGAATTTTTAAATGCGAAAGCAATTATACCAAATTTTGAACTCGAATTTGAAAAATAATTATAACTACAAGTTTATACAACATGAAGTGTTATTTCAAGTTTAATGTCTGAAAAAAATTAATATTATTTTTATTAATAACAATCCATTGCTTTATTGCATCGTGCAAAATTTGAAATTACAGCAATTCTCACTTTCAGTATCTAATATCATTAATATCTATCACTTTTAAGAAGGAAAAAGAAAACAAATCCAATAATGTATTTATTCTAACTACCATTTTTGTCAATCTATTATATTTTCTAAATACTAATTAAGGTTCAAATTTTAGATAAAATTAATTTTTTTCAAATATTTGATCAATCATTTCCACGGAGTCGTTTTTTTTAATTTCATATATCAATTATTAATAAGCGGCTCCATTTTTCAATATGCTGAAAATCTTACAAACTAATCAGTCAATTCACGATAAATGATGAGCTCAGTGGCTCATCTAAACAAGTAATAATTATTGTTATCGTTATTATTATTATTATTATTATATTATAATTATTATTATTTGTGCCCTGTTTGATTGTTTACAACTTATAATATATTAGATTTTTCCCCCAATTAAATCGAGATTTACAAACGTATGTTTTATGTAGTGTATGTATGTGTAAACATGTCACACAAACGCATGCATGGAATGAATGCCACATATACACACTCTTACTGACTTTTTTGTAAAGAAATATTTTTTAAAAAGACGTATGAACAGGTTCTATTACGGAAATAAGCGTTAATTTGTTGTTTGTGCTAAAGTGTTGTGTGGCTGACTTAGAAATAATGGCAGTGATTTACCGACCGTATGGACAGGCTTGCACATCACAGTTTCATTAGATGCTTCAGCTGAATTTGTTTTACTAGGCGCTCCTGGATTAGATGAATCATCGTAACCGGAATCTGATGAAGAATCGCTATAAACTTTGTCCTTTTTCGTCTGCCTTGATTCGAATTCCATATTTTGAGCAGGTGAAAGGGAAGCTTGTCTTGCAGGATTGGCATCACGGCAATGTTTTAAAACCTGACAAGGTTTTAATAACCTGGGATCAACCATGACCATACCATGAGGTCCAGTAAATATGGTTCCACAACATACTTTTTTCCTGAATAACGAAAAGAAAAATATTTATGAAAATAAACAATGATTAAAAATTTAATATTTGTTTGCGATAACTTATTAGTTGGATAAGATTTTAATTATTGCTTTATTTTAATTGCTATATGAAAATTTAGGTATATTTTTTTTATTTAAACTAATATAAATTGTTTGTTCTTGTTTTCGATAATTATATCGTTCATTAGTATTCCCCTCCACGGAAATCCTTAGTAAAAGGCGAAAGATTTATGCGTTAAAAATGTGGAATGCTTCACGATTTTGAGTGTCATATTTGCGCCGCGTCAAGGAATTGTCAGAAATTTAATTCAACGGACTTTAGTAAGATGTAACTTGTCAATTCTGGGATCAAAGCGTAATAGTTTAAACCAAATAATTTTAATGAAAGTTATCTGCTTACTTTTTCCAAAAGTCTAAATCGACAAAGCCACTTGATGCCGGTGAATGAGAACGTCTGTGCTTCTCTTCTTTCAGATGCAATGGGCTTTTTTGCCTTTTTCTAGAAGCCTTGGGGATGCACTCCTCACTCGGAGCCGGACTGCAGGGTCTGCTTGAATTAACGCTCAGTCCACTGAGATCTGAACTCAACTCGTCGCTCGGAGCCGGAGAAATTTCTCTTACTTCTGCTTTCAACTTCGGCTTTTTCTTGTTTTTATTTTTCGCTTTAAATTTAGCAAGGGACTTGGTACCTGGACCTGCTCTTGCGTCCACAACATGCCGCCAGTTTCTTTCGCTACCATCGGGTAATTTTTTCCAGCGTTTTACTAGTAAAACGCAAGCATTACAAATTTCCCCAGTGCGTCTCTCTCCTAATTGAAAACATTCCATCAAATCTTCCTCATATTTCCTACTGTCCGTAAAACGGCTGCTGCTGGACTTTGCCTTGCATATACAGCAACCGGTTGTCGACCGATAAACCTTCGGTTTGTGAAAGCTGAACATTATTTTCTGTTTTCTTTTACTTCTCTTTCCCCAATTCTATCTTTCAAAAACCTGAAATAATTAAAATTATGATTACCTTAACTGAAAAGTACAAAACTCCGCCATTATGTGCGACTTATTTACATAACTTTTATTACACATCAAATGTTAGGTTAAACTGAAATAATTTCAAAAATGAATATATGTATTTAATGAAAACTTTAAAACAAAACAATAATGTTCCCCACCTTTAGGACTTTTCTGTGAAAGAAGTTATGTGAATCGATATAATATAGGAAACTGAGCGGATAAAAAGCTGTGCCAGAGATTTGCTTCTGAATCGATAGAGTATTGATGGTGTATTTTATATGAAAATTTTACGAAAATGAAGCAAAAATAAATCTTTGATAGAATTGAATAATTTTTAGTAAAGCGACTTATATTCTCCATTCTGAAAGTGGATAGTAACGAAAGTATACAAGATGAATCATATGAAAGACAATAGATATTCCAAATGAAAAATATATTTAAAACAAGACAAAAAAAAAAAAATTTGAGCATTTAAAGATTTTATAAATGAAAAGTAAATAGGAAAAATTTGTGAGTGATTCATATATTTCAATTCACAACAAAGACCCACCGCTAATGTTCGTACAATCGAAATTTTAATCTTAATTTTCCGTTATTATTAGTATAAAACATTACATAACCAATGGTAATAAAAATAAACTTTCATTCTAAAAATGGGACTTAATGCATCATTGTCTATCCTCACTAGATATGTCATGTAAAAGAAAGTGTACGGGTCTTAAAAATGTTATTTTAACAAAAATAATCTGTAATGTACGGAAGGCAAAAGTAAAATTGTTGCATAATTTAACAGGAAGAAGTATTAAAATAATAAAGATTGACGTGAGAACTAAATAAAAATAAAAATCTTTTCTTAAATTTCATAAAAAAAAATTATATAAGTTTTAACAGTATGAATAAAATCGAAAGGAAATTTAAAACTAATTATACACCGGGTATGATTTAGTATATATGAAATATTCTTATTTACAACGAAGTATTTCTTATAAGGAATCAAAAATCTTTACAAACACTTACAAAACAGTAATTTCCTTAAAAGAAAATAATTGCAAAATAACAGCTCTCGAAATATTTTATATAAACAGATATAGTAAAAATATAAAATACAAAAATATTGGTGTATTTAATTATAAAACTTTTTAGGATTCAGTTTAACAAAGAAAAAAGAAAAAAAATGAATTTCTTAATCGAATTTATACATAAAATCTTAGATTTCTGAAAAAAACGAGATAATTATAAATATATTTAACCACAAAAAAAAAATTAAAAATTAAAAATTAAATGAAAAGCTTTGGGATTTAAATGCATCGAAAAAAACCTACTTATAACCTAATATACAGTAAGATATCCAAGTATTATGTAAAATCGGTTAATTATGTACAGAAAGACTCATACAGCCTTGAATGGGAGTAATTATCCAAAGAACTTGTGCATCTTGCATCTTGTCATTTCGTTATATTATCACTAATATGATATAGTGAAAAGTTCCATCAACATTAAAACATTCAACTTTCAAAACTAAATTTAATTTTATCAGGTAACAATGTATTAAGTCAATTATTAAAATATTATTGAACAGCATAACAGATACATTTAATTTATTCACGAAGAAATTAAGTATTTAATCAAGCCGTAGGAAGATTATTGGAGGATGTACAGAATCTTGTTTCTCAAAATTCATGAAGTCTTGCAAAAATTTTCATTAATCGAACAATTATTAATGTACCCCTCTCCTCGAATCATTACAAGATTTGAGATTATACGATTAATCTCTTATACAAATATAATATTTTTTAAAATCAGAGTTTCGTAATGTCTTAATTTCTTTATTCCTAAGTTATTTTCTAGACAAGGTTAACAATGATGTTATGATAGTTTAAGGTTTTCCTTTGCGATGAAAAATCACTATGAACATTATTTATGAACACATCATTAAGAAGGTTATATTTTAGTAACAATCGGAACCATCCAAGCACAATCAATCTTGTCCACGCTGCTAAGAACGTGTATCTTCTGTTTAGTATGCCTGTTCTACATATCAAGTGCCGATGTTTTAATAAAAATCTTTTAAATAGAAAATAGAATCTTCCGCAAGTTTCATTTGGGGTATCAAAATTTGCTTTAGCAGATAAAGAGTCAAAGCTAAAAATTTTTCCATTTTACATAGCACCGTTTAGGTAAAATTGCAGCATTTGTATATAAGTTCAATAACTGAAAGTACAGTCAAACAAATTATATTTTGTCAAAAATATTAAACTGCGTTTCTTAATTAAGTAAACTTCACTTACTAAGAATTTTATAATAAAAGTATTTTAAAGCAAAAGCTCTATAACAATTTTAAAATTTAAACCAACGAACGTAGGAAAATTGTGAAGCAATAAATAAAAAAGTTTTAAAAACTATTTTTATTTGATCAATTTATTATTAATAGTGGCTGTTAATTTCGAAGAACAAATCCTGAGTATCTCAATTTAAAATTGAAAATTTTAAATGCAGCTTTAATCCTTCATTTAAAGTTTTTCTTTTTTTAAAATGCTGTCCAAAATTTTACAATGATCCTTATGAATTCGCATTAAGGGGATTATCCGTATGCGTGAAACATGTACTATTCAGAACATGTAATTCATACAAGACCAAACTGACGCTATATATATGAAGTTGTTTTCAAGACGTCACCATAATTCCCGTAGGCGCTCTATTTAATTAATAAATTATTCGAAAGCTTTATTCTAACTTCCATTCAAATGCAACGAAAAAAGAAGAAAGCAACAAGAATAGCGTTCGAAGTTGCAAGGTTACCATCTCCACGAGGAGCAAGCTGAGGTAATGACCCTAAGAGCTAATGACCGTCCTTGAGAAAACAAAAAATCCTCGAGTGGATTATGTTCGTGTAGAGCAAAGCATGCATAAAATGTCTGGCACTTGTAGCGGAGTACACATCATTCGAATACCACGCCCTAGAGTAAGATTACCGATTTTGTGAGTTCATGTTTAAATGTACATAAAGACCAATCGATGAGGGGTAAACCCTTGCACAAGCGCTTTGAAATTCCATCATAAGGATAAGATTCCAAACATTTCGGCACATGAATAAAGTAAAACATTTATAAAAACCGCGAATATTATGGTTCTTTGGTTGATTTTGTCGAAAATTTTTTTAAGCACAATCTCGTATTGTTCGCAAATACGTTTTCGACGATTTAATACGTAGAAAATTTCTTTTGTCCAAATCTGAATCTATATACAATAATAATAATAATAATAATAATAATAATAATAATAATAATAATAATAATAATATAGCGTTGTTTTATAATAAAACCGGTATTGCAATATATTAAAAGATCTTTAATTTCAACTTCCAATCATTAGTCTTCTCAAGTATCCCTTCAAATAATATGTTTTATAATTTTAGAAGATGGTTCAATGCGCAATGAAATCCACCTCCTATTTTCTATTCCAAAATGTTGTATGACTCAATCCCTCAATAATTAAAAATTGATACATATTTTCAGAGCTTAATTTAAACAATGTTGAAAATGATTAAATATCACGAACTATCGTTCCTATATTGTTAGAATGATTTTAAAAAAGTACAAACTTCCTGAAAAACGCGGAAGGAAAAATATTGAAAGAAATGTCCTCTTAGGAAGAGTTTCCTTATCATATGATGACAATTATAAAATTATGTAATATGTGGCGTTATTGAGGCTACAAATAGTTGCAAAACACTAATGCAGCCTAAAAAGCCGTAAGTGAAAATAAACGGTCTTCTAATCATATTAATCAAAAATTCTAAAACATTAAAACTACACCAATAAAAAGCAATATTGGACAAAAGCCTGCGAGCTAAAAATACACGGTGGCCGGGGTATGCAAAAATTATTGGATATGCATCAGTGACAGTCACAAATTAATAAAAATAATTTTAATTACCTGATTGAATTTTACGGAAAGAATCCAGAAGACACTCTGACAGGATGCCATGGGGAACAATTCCCAAAGAAATCCTATAAAACCAACTCAAAAATCAGTTGATTGGGTGACGAAAAAGAACTTATGGCAAATAAGTTGCTTTTTTTTTTTTAACTTTTAACTTTTAACTTTTATCAGGATGAATGAATGATGAACACGATGTTGTTTCTTGTAACAACTTAAATAATGCTTTAGGTCCAAATAAAAAAAATTTTGAAAGAGCTGATGGATGAAATGTTAAATTTTAATTTCTATCATTAAATAACTGAAATGATATATATGTAGGATTGCTTAAAAATGAAACAATGAGAAATATGCAATACACCATTTCTTTTTTTTTTAATTATGCATATAATTTTTAAAGATCATGCAATTCCTACATAATAAAATAAATATTGTGCCCAATAAAAATTATTTTTTATTTCTTCATATATAACTTTTAAATTTCTTTTTAAAAATAAATTTAGATCTTTGAAATAATTTATGGCCATTGGCATTATTTAGTGGAAAATCATTAAAACATTAATTGGTTTAAAAAAGAGGCATCGCAAAGGCAGACGTTTACGGACATTTTTAATGCGCATAAGAAATGAAACAAGAAATGCATGGGAGAGAAATTGATGCTGCTTTGTGATAATCAGCTGTTTATCTTTAAATTCATATTGATTTAATTTAAAATAAGGGTGTTGCAAATAAGATCGGGTTTGTGACCGCCCTCATTTTACATTTAAGAAAGTCGATCGCGAGTTCCACGTGTGATTAGCTTATTGGACAGTAGTCGCTTTAACATGGTTTAATGCATATACAACAACTTAGAGATACATTTTGACTACGTGCAAACCAGTAAATCAGTCAAGGCGCACACACATTCAGTATGGTTACATTTATCGACCTCCTTGACAGTTATAAAAAAATACTAACAAACAGAATCGTTCCAAATTTAATTCTCAAATATATTTTAATAAGTTAGAAACCTAAAAATAATAACTTTACATTATTTTCAAGAACAAAGACATTCAATTTCTGATACACATACTCATATTTAAAATAATTATTTTAAATAATCTAGCAATAATAAATTAAATTTAATTATTTGATTTATAAAGTCATATATAACCATATTATATTAAGTAATATAATTAATCATACTGGATCAAATAAATTTCAATTTACTTTAATCTGAATTTCAAAATTTTCTTTTGCTAAATTATGTGTTACTGTTTTTAAAAAAAAAAAAAAGAGAAAAAGAAAAGGAAATTAGCGCCCAGTTTCGTTTGCGGAGGTAGTATCACAGATAGTAAAATAAATGTGGTCATTCACACTGACATGATTCATCTGTTAAATGTTAAAATTTTGAAAAGCTTGAGTGAGTTGTCCCAAGTTTCCTCAAGATAAAGAAAATAAAAAATAATTACTGTCAATTTGTAAAAAAAAAAAAAAAATCACAAAATTTTAAACATATCTTTTGTTTTTGATATTAAAAACAAATCATGAACAAAAAAAAATCTGCAACAGAATTGGATATGTTCAATCTTGACGAATGATGAAATTTAAATGTACTGCATTTGACTTGCATTACATTACACATAACAAAGCTCTTCTCAATCAAGCTCTGATCAAAATAATTTAATCTCATTAAAAAAGAGAATAAAAATTAATGAAATAAACAAAATACAATCAAAAACTTAAATTTTGAAATATAAAGAACAAAAAAAGAGAACATTCACTCATTTTTATTTATATAACATTTCATAACAAGAAAAGATTTATCTCCAGTCTGTCTTCAAATTTAGTCTAAAATCTGTCTGTCAAATTTAGTTTGTAAAATATTCTGATAAAACAAAATATCATCAGTTTTTTCACAATATTGTTTTTGTAATAAAAATTGAATTAATTAACTTAAAGACAACATATTTTACGGCAAGCCTGAGGCTTTCACTTTTTTCTGATACAATGTAAAAGTGGAAGCAATGATTTAAAATGGGCGACATTTTGGGAAACAATTTGTGAAAAAACTTTACCCAATATTTAATAATATATATACTTAAATCTTTCCATATTCATAATATATGACGGGCGATAGTAAAATTAATTAAACAATAATCGAATTAGAAAAAAGATTTTCTTACTTAAATATGAATCAAATGGGATAAAAAATATTTCAAAAAAATGGCACGTGTATTAAACCAATACGTGAAAAAGTGTCTCATGCACAATTCTACTTCACTGCCTAAAAGCATAATCCCAGCTTTTTAGTTACGGCATCAACATTTTTTAAAAATGATTTAAGGAAAATATAATCAACCATTTTCTTTTACGTGAAAGATTTTATTCAAAACTATTAAAATATTCTGAATTCGGGAATAATTACATTTATTAAACAAGAGAAGTTACGAATGAAATCATGACTAAGATCACCAGTGAAATTTACAAAAATAAATTCTCAACGCAATCACATTTGTGTTCATTTTTAGGCATTGCAGCGTTTATAAACCTTGAACATATTCAATATCGGCAAACTAATATAAAATTAAATCAAACAAACAAGAATAATTGTTCATCATTTAAAATAATGCTTTTAATTTAAATGACAAATCAAAGATACCTTGGCGTTCTAAGCGAAGCTTCCGAGACGCCATGACAGCATTACAAACGGACAGCATCTCAATTTGTTAAGGATTTTCAACTGTTTTACAAATGAAATCAATTGAAATAATCTTGGAAATGAGTTGTTCGGAATATCGTATGTAAATTTCGTCCAATATGACAATGAATTCATTCAATTTAAAACAAATACATGATAAAAAACAAGCTTACCTTACAATCGAACGACTATCCGCTCCAGTTCTGAAAAACACCTCTGCGCATGCTTCTACTGAATCTTCGTTCAGTGACTTAAAAACTTTTTATTTTTTCAAATTTAAAAATCATTCACAGAAATTAAAAGTATTTCCTCCACATTTTTTTATTCATTTAATGTGCTTACCTGTCTGCAAACCATAGAAAAAGAATATATGTTTTACCTCATGCTTAAACCTTAAATTAAAAAAAAGGAAATAGACATATTGTAAGACTCCATATTGACTATAGGGAATTTACGGAATGTAAATAAATAAGAAAAATTTTAAATAGTAATAATAATAATAATAATAATAATAATAATAATAATGGAGAAAGAGAAAGCGTGGGTAATTTGATATTTGAAAAAATTGTTTTTAACATAATTTTTAATTCATTTATCCTCTCCTTTTATTAACATTCGCTTTTCCAAACTTTAACAATATTACCGTGATGCCAAATATATTTACGTTGAAAATCTGAGGACTTATCATAAATAAATTAGATTTAGTAGATAAAGTATTCAATTGTAAAATATATAACATTCAAATTCTTAAATTTTTATTGTTTAATTTAATGGATATGGGTAAGAAACAATTATTAATTATAAACAATCAGCATTCTCAAAATAAATAACAGCTGATAATAATAGATTGTTGCCATTTTACATTAATGCAATATCAATATATAATTTTAAATTAATAATAACATGAATTTTATTTCGAATTTTTTGGCTATTTTAATTTACAGTTGATAATAATGAATTTATTGCCCGTTCTTAAATCTATTTTCTTGTTATTTAAATAATAGGGTGTTAATATTGGCAACATTTCCGTATTGCAAAACTAAATATGGCAACATTGTATTTTTAATGCTTTTTCTAGCAGCTGATTATCAAAAATATGGCAGGAGCTGTTTTAAATATTGAAAAACAATAATAATCCACACTTTTTTGTTTATTTTACCGCATGCCGTTATCGTGTCTTCAAAGTCTATAAGGTATGGCTAGTCCTTTGAATGGAAGTGGACCAGCAAATTATAATTTCAAAGTGGTTTTATTAGGAGAGGGTTGCGTCGGAAAAACGTCAGTTATTTTACGTTACGTTGAAGACAAATTTAATGCTGATCACATTACAACTCTCCAGGTATTTCCATTTTCTCTTCCACATTCAAAATCTCTCATTTTATATTTTCTACATATATATTAAGATTGAGTGTGATCTATAGTTTACTTTTCTTCACTCTTGAATTTGACAAAGGTAATATTTGTAATCTCGGATTTCAATCATTATTTATATAAGGTTTTCACATATTTTTATCTTCAGATTTTTATTTTTATATCTATATTCTTATATAAGTATTTTGAAAATTAACCAATACATATTATATGTTATTTTCTGAAGATAAAATAATTTCTCATAATAAACTTATATAATTTTTTTCATGTAACATATCTCAGAGCAAAAAAGGATAAACAATTTTTTTTGTTCAGGCTTCGTTTTTCAATAAGAAACTCAATATTTCTGGAAAACGAGTAAATCTCTCAATATGGGATACAGCTGGTCAAGAAAAGTTTCATGCTTTGGGACCTATATATTATAGAATGTCCAATGGTGCAATATTGGTATATGATATTACAGACAATTATTCTTTTTTAAAAGTTAAAAACTGGGTTAAAGAATTGAGGAAAATGTTAGGTAGTGCTGTTTGTCTGACTATTGCTGGAAATAAAATCGATTTGGAAAAAGAAAGGAATGTATCAAACGAAGTGGCTGAAGAGTAAGCTCTTGTATCAATTTACTTATCAAAAGAATCTGCAACATTAATTTTGATTCATTTCATAAAAGTGCATTTGATTTTCTTTCAGATATGCAGCTTCAGTAGGAGCAAAACATTTTTTGACCTCTGCAAAACTGAATAAAAATATAGAAAATTTATTTTTAGAGTTGTCTCAAAGAATGATAGAAAAATATGAATTAGAATCCAAGGATGATAGTAAATTAGGACGAACTGGGAGTATGAGAAGAAATGTGATGATAGTGGATGATGAACAAGGAGACCAAGCTCCACACAAGCAAGGTTGCTGCAGTGGATCCTAGGATTACATCATTAAAATGATTGATGATTTTTAGTATATAAATTTTGTCATTTTCAGTGACAGCTCCATTTTTGTTATATGGAAATTATGCCATAATGGATGTGCTTATTGACTTTTCTAACAATCAAAGATGATAATTTCATTTATGATTTTAAAAGTTCTATATCTGCATCAAAATAATTTTAAATTTCTCCTTTTTGTTGTTTCAAGGAAATTAAGAAAAAATGTAATTTGTAATTAATTTAAAAAATTAATTCATAGTTTTTTTTCTAATGGAATAACTCCAAGCATTTACTTTGAAAAAAATGGTACGTTTTTAATGGAATGTGAGATCATTTTTTTCATAAATTCGCTGCCTTCTCATTTTTATCCATAGGTATATTTTAATTTTGAAAAGACCTTATTTCATGGTCGCAACTAAGGTAATAAAAGAAATTAGCCTACTTCAGCATCAAGCAACTTGCTTTTTCTCAATTTTCATCAGTTATTTATATTAAAAAGTTTCCATTTATCAAGACGAAAGTTCCTAAATTTTGCATTTTGTCACTTGCACATTATTTTGCAATATTTTCCAATGAAAAAATTATAATCTGTGAAGAAAATTTTCCACTTTAACGTAAAACTATTTTTAAAATAGGCAAATATTATCCAAATATTAATGAACTGATGTTTAAAATTTAGGATTGCTAATCTCGTGAGAACTTTCAATATTGCTTCAGTTTTTATGGGAATTTTATTGACAGAAAATTTATTGTCTTACTACATGTAATGATAAATAATTCGTCTTCATGTTCATCCACACAAAATTCAATCTATGTAACATCATTAAATTGACTTGGACTTATAATGATTTTTACTTTTGCTATATCATTTATATAATGAACATGATGCCGAATTTGTTGTGGCTTAATCATGGTTCCATATTTCATTCCCCAACTTCTGTATTTCATGCATGGTGGCGAATTATTTTTTTTTAATCAAATTAAAACCATAACATCAAAATACTGTATTGTCACAAAGCTTACATCAAATTTAATTAATGTTCTATTTAAAAAGATAAAAATTCACGAAAAATTTGAATTATTCTGCTCATGCGGAACAGCCGATCTGCGCATTCGGTATTCCAAAGTTATTTTTTGAAAACCAAACAAAAATTGTATCAGTAAAAATTTAGCAATAACAATATATTTTTTCATGAGCCAAAAACTGTAACAGAAAAATAAATATTAAAGAATTCCAGCTTAAATATTGATTTATTTTTTTAAATTTATTATTTGTGCAAGACAAAGAAGTTAACAATATCAAAAACTGATTAATTTTATAAAAGCATAATGATGGTTAACGCGTCTGTTTTTATTCCCGTTTCACAGCCAAGATTTTAATTTAAAAAAACAAATTTATTTGTCATTACATTAACATCTAATATCATATTTAAAAAATATTTTTTTAAAAGCTTATAAGATGCAAATGAAAAGTCTAACAATTAATGGCAAGAAATCAATTTTTCAAAAATTAAATCCCACTCGCTGAATTTTGATTAAACGCTAAATCGATACCGGAAAATGATATTTGATATATCATTTTATATATAAATTTCATGTTAAATTCACCAATCAAGCTATCAAAAGAAATTTTCTCAAGCTGAAATACCGAATGAACAAAAAGTTTAAAGATTTTTTCGGCAAGGGGAATCAGTCTTCGAAGATATTAGTAATTTGAAAAATGTCTCCAAATTATTGTGTGTATATATATATATATGAACGTTTTAATAGTGCCTGTGATTACATAAAGGAGGGCAAGCATTCACAATAATTTTCACGATTCTTCTAAAAGATTCTCATTTGCTAACTGAGAATAGTGTTGAAGCCGTTTAATGGAGAATTTAAAATTCTCTGAAAACAGAGAAATTTATCTCGTACATTAATTTAAAAAATATAAGAAAATATTAATTTAGTTCATAACTACTGTGGCAACCAGAGGATAAAACTATACCTAAATTATTTTTGAAAGTTTTATTGCGTTTTATCATTCATAAATATAAAAATTCAGTTGAGAAAAAAATATTTAATATAAGAAACAAATTATCATCTAAGGGAGCGTGTGCGGATGTATATATATAAATATATAAGGACTATGCAGTCGTTTTTAAATTATTAAATTTATATTTGTTTGGAGACCTTTAATATTAAGCAAAAAAGTCAAAAATATTTGGAGACCTTCATTTAAGGGAATAATAAATTAGTTTCCCCTACCCAATATTGCGCTCTTGGTTGTGGTTAACGGCATTTTTTTTCATTTTAAAATATTTAGGAAATTACGAAAACCTGACTACTGTGTACAATATATTTTTCTTTAAATAAATTTTACATAACAGACTAGACATTAAAACAAAGTTTTAATTCATTTCCTTGACTTTGAATTGCTGCAAAAGACTGAATTTTTGAATTTATTCAATACTGACTTGATATTGATTTAAAATAAGTGTGGATGCTTTGACTGCAACTTAATCATTTACTCTTGCAGTGAACTTTTAAGCATCCAAAAATTTAATTAAATGTAAAAGGCACAAGTACAAATAATTATTTTAAATTTTTTTAATGCTGATTTGAAAGTACATTTAAAAAAATACTCATACTTAGGTTAATACTTTAATTTAATTTGTCGGACTGAAAATTTTTTCAAGTGAAAAACTTTAAATAATGGAAAAATTAACAAGCATTTTAAAAATAATCTTTCGTTATGAAACAACCCGAACATAAGTTTTACTAAAAAGACGGAGTATATCGTGAGACATGATTTTTAAAAGCTTCAAATTAAAATACAAATGTCTTTGTATCACTTGATATGCAGATTATATAATCGGATTTAATAGATTGATTAGTATATCAAATGCAAACACAATGTTTCATTTATACTGTTTATCATTTTAATGTTTCAGCTTTTTCTTTATAAAAAGATATATAAAGTCTTAACCAAGTTACGAGTATCCAAACATAGGCATGAACAACTGTTTTTGAGCATCTGTAAGCGAATAATAATAATAATAATAATGATAATAATAATAATAATAATAATAATAAAAGAGAAAAAGAAAGACTGATGACTGATAAAGTAAACATTATTAATTAATGGTTACTTTCTGATTCATTCATTCCTGATCATTAACTTATATAAATGGAGATGAAATTCATATCTGCTGAAATAAAATTTTCTTGAGAATTTAATAAAAAAAAATTAAAAATTTTATCCAGAAGTTGAGTTACTTTTAAATTATTTTAATTGCTTTACTCACTAATAGTTAAGAAATATTATCATGATTTAAATAACTTTAAAAGCATTTTACATTCAGTAGAAAAAGGCAAATAAACATTTGAATATTAACGCAATTTCTGCTATAGAACTTTCGAATATGTGAAAACGAGTGGATTTCTTTCATTATTTTTGGATTAAACAGATCTTTAGGTTTAAAGTTACTTCCTATCTTGTATACGATATCAAGGTCTTTAATGCAAAGAGAATAATTTTGTTTATTAGGATAAATGATCTTTAAACAAAGCAACATTTTTTTGTTGTTTTAAACTCTTTTTCAACAAATTCTATACATGTACACACACAAACAAACACATACAAAAATATTGCACTGATATCTGGGAATGTCAAGTTGAAATTAGTCAAAACGTAAAGCATTCGTTACGATACAGTATGTGCGGATTTTTTTTGAAATTCTCCAATAAATCAACGATTTTATCATAGAAATATTAATTAGCTTTTTTTTTTTAACAATAAATAAGGCTTTATATTGAATACAGACAATGTATAATTGTTGATACGTAAACTGACTTTCAATCAGGGTAGGCAATTTGTTTTTAGGCAATTTATTTTTAAAGAAAAAATTAGTTTTCGTTCAAGAATTTCCTTTTGCTTTTATTTATGTTAATGCAAATTATTACTCATCAAAATCTAAAATTACTAATATAATTGATAATTTAAAAGTACTAAATTTTCATTTAAAACAACTCCATAAAATTTAAATCTAGATTTTTTGTTAAAAACCGATTATCAAATATTCTGAATTATTCTTTATTCCATGGAGTCATGATCTGAATGAAATTTTTCGAGCATTAATTCAATGTCTTTGCTCTATGAAAGTGCTTGATTTTGTACTAAATTAAAATGTTATTTTCTGTACTTTTCCTAATTAAACAAGTTTCAGAGCACTTCAGAGCATATGAAATACAGTTTTTACTTTGAAAAAACTATGCCGAATACACTCAATGAATAATTTTGTATTGTTTCAAATAAAATGTAAAAAAAAAATTCAGTTAAGGCTTTGGATATGTTTGATGTCTATAAATTTAACATTTTAATATAATTATTTCACTTTCAGATATGAACTTCTGATATAACTTTACAATTTTTAAACTATTTTTACTATGTAACAACGCGCTCTGAACATTATACATTTATTCTTATCCCTATTTCTTAACCTATTAACCGCCCTATTTTCTAAAATAAATTATTTAAATTAGAATTTTATCGAATTGTTTTTCATTTAAAAGTTACAATTATTTGAAGGTAAAGAATTTTCTCAATAGGCTTTTGCCAAAAAAAGCGGCTAAAGAGTTATTTAACAAAATGAGGGAAACCTCCTATAGCAAAACGAATATTTAATTATTAGTTCTATATTTTTTCTGAAGAGATTTATCAAAACGTAATTATTTAAAAAGAAGTACCATGACTGCATGATATAATTCATTGCCCATCTAAAATTAAAATCAAATCTTTCTTTTTTCATCTTTTATCCTAAAAGTATTTAAAAAAATCATATGAATGATTACTTACGCTCACTTAAAGTATCCTTATTTGTTTAAAATGCATAATAAGAGGTTCTATTTATTAATATGTCCGATTTCAAATAACTTTGTTTCTAATACTCAATTGTACTTAGGCGAATTAAATTTTTTAACAAGTTTTAGAAATGCTTTGGTTTCTGTAATATAATTTTATTGCCACAGATGTTTTCAAATAAATAAATAAATATATATATATATATATATATATATATACATACTTCATACACACACATACATATATATACATATATATATATATATATATTTTTAAAAAATATAAATCACTGACTTAAATATAAATTATTAATTTGTGTTCAATTCAATTATCATTCAATGAATTTGAAGCACAAAAGATGTTAAAAATTTCATATTAAGTTTAATGTTTGCTTTAAAAATCAAACATCTAAAAACGATTTTTTTTTTTTTTTTTTAATAATTTTTTTACACTGAATTTCTTTTAGCAATTGCGTATTATAATTTACTAAGTTTCGCCGGTTTACAAGTAGAACCTCCATCAATTAAAATTAAATATACAGCATACACTCGTCATCATAATCGAAAATATTTAATAGAAAAGTAAGTTCAGTTAAAATAAAGAGATAAAAATAATAATGAGAGATAATATTATTCTTGCAATTGTCTATTGCCTCTTATAAATAATAGATATACAGCATTGGAGGAAGAAAAAATTTTATGTACTCTTTTTTCGAAACTTAAAATAATTAAAGAATTTGTCATACATAAATTAAAAGTCGAGGATCTACTCCAAATCAGTTAGCTTGATAAAGGCCCATATGTTATCACTTGAAAATAATTGATGGTTGAAAAAAGTAACTGAATACGATTACTTTAATTTATTTTTAATAGAAATTCTTAAGCAATATATCATGCAAAAAAAAAGTATAAAACCTTTACAAGACAAAATCGTCATTTAATCTTTAAATTATTTAATAAAATTTTTTATGTGTGATGAACAAAAAAAAAGATGCATTAATAATTGGGTGAATTTTTTTTAAAGTTATGATTTTCGAAACTTTACATGATAATAACCATTAATGTTAATAATCTGAAAAGTCTACATCTTTTAGATGTAGCTCTTGCTTAATTAAAAATTATGATTTAATGAAAATACAGTTTTATTAATTTTCTTATGAATTAATATAAATTTATTATACCGGTTTCGGGTCAGAAAAAATTTTCTTTTTTTTATTCTTCTAACACTTTTTTTACAAAAAAAAATTATAATGTGAAAAACATTATATAAAGAGCTTTTAATAAAAAGAAAAAAAGAGGGTATTTACTGACTTAAAATTTTGTTGAATTATTACTCTCTTTCTAAAAACCTGATACGATTACCATAAATAAACAAATACCTTAGTCGCCTTATAAAAGTTAAATTTCCGATTTATTTAGTAAAGAAACTTGCAACAGTGCTCCTCCAGAAATTCAAGATCCAACGCTAATAAAAAGCAACAGCAATATAAACCATCATTTTGAATTTAAAAAAAAAAGTAAAAGTATTTTCAAACTCCATAAAATTATGATAATTTTCAAGTAAAGTATTTTTAATGAATTATTATGTGGAATAGATTGTACATATATCTTGCAAATGAATTAAACGATATTTAGGGTTTGCAAAATATTTTGTGGGCGATGCAGCCATAAATTAAGAAATTTTTGATAAATAATGCGAGAGCGGATTACATAAAATTTATCAATCAAGTTTAAAAATTAAACAAGAGATTCATAATCAATTAACCATTAATTTAAAATATAACAATAATTACAACAAAACATTAATAGACAAGTAATTCAGCACAATATATGTTGCATTAATTTGTAAAGAAATATAAAAAATTATAAATAAATACACATAATCTTTAGTTAAAACTACTCCCATTTGGTTGCTAAATATTTTTTTTTTGAATCTATAATTTGACAAGATAATGACAAGATGAAATTTTAAGCACAATCTTTCTCACCAGCTTTTCAACCATCAATTTTAACATCTATAAATATTAAAAAATATTTTTAATTGAATAATACTTTCTCACGATTTTATTAAGTATTGAAAATCGACTAACTTTATATTATATCGGCAAATAACGGAGTAATTTATTAATATCTTTTAATCTTTTAATATTTGTCGTCGGTTTTTTCTAAAATTTGATATCATTTACTTTTGCGTGATACTATCATTTTGGCGATAGATCATTTACTTAACTTACTAATGACTCGAATCAATGCTCCATTTTCGTCTTTTAACCTCTGGTTCTCAGATTTTAATGTTTCTAATAACTGAAAAAGATAAAATTTACTGACATTACGGCAAAGATAATTATTTGCTACAAGATTGTATTTCTTTAAACTTCTTATTTAGTCGATCAATCAACAAAGTTTCCAGTTACATTTTTAATTGGGGTAAACAAACAAAAAGAGATATACATCTTTTTTTTTTTTTGTTAAAACAGAAAGATAAAAAAAATTACTTTTTAATTGGGTTATAAAGTTCAGAATAATCAGACGAGGAGTCTAGAAATATTTTTTGTTTATTATATATTATACACATAAAATGATAGTCTGATCCCTTTGGATGTAATAGCGATGTTTTTATTTAAAAAAAAAAAAAAAGACATCACAAACATGAAAGAAACTTAAAAAATAAAAACAAAAAACGATTGCAGAAAATGGTAATTTTTTTCTTAAATTAATTATGAAAGCATTAAAGACATGCCAGCAACACTTCTTTTACCTCACTTTAATGAAGAGTTTGTCAATTTAGAAACAACACGAGTTAAAGCTCGATTTTCAGCTTTCAAACGTTCGTTTTCGGCTTTCAATTTTTGTAATTGCTGGAAATATATGGATATATATTGGACCAATAAAAATATTTCCTTTAAGATTTTGCTTTACTCAAAAGAGTGTCGGATATTTTTAACTTTTCTTTTTAGGGCGCAAAAGAAAGCAGCCAATAAAGAAAATTTCGAGATTCTATGACTCACATCCAAAATTAGAGATTGCGTTTTTTTAAACGTTGTTTAAAAAAAAAAAATTTTTTTCTGAAAGCTGAAAATGCTAAAAATACTGATCCTAATAGTAAAAATATTTTTTTAATCAAAATTATTGTATAAATCTTTATATATTTTTCAATAAAAAATTTATAAGGAATAAAAATTTTATATTTTCAGAAGTTGAAATCATAATCAAATCAATATCCTTAATTCCAGTTACAAAACTCTCAACAATTTTTTTTAATACAAAAAAATTTCTTTTCGAATCGGACATTTGAAGAAATTAAAAATTAAATTCACAAATTAATTTGAAATGAAGTGATTGTAGAAAAAGGCGTATGTAATAGATCTTTACATGTCGATCGTGCGGGCAACTAACATCCAATTGTGAAAGTATGAATTGAAGAGTAATTAATATATTATAATATTGATAATTAAAAATACAATAAAAAAAATTAGAAATTAGAAGAAAGTGAATCTGTAACAAGTTATTCATCAAAAATATTAGCAATTTTTTTCCCCTGGTATTATTTTATTTAGTAAAATTTTAAAAATCTTATGAATAACTTTAAGAGAAAAGATATTATTAAATTCATTTATTAAACATTATGTTTTCTAATCTCAACAACCTAACGTCTAAAGTCCTTAATAACAGTGAGAGTCTTTTTCATGCTCCCTCATAATAACATATAGAAATTTAAAAATTTTATTTAAAATGAATTTTTCATATTGTTTCATTTTTACAAAAATAAAAATACTTACTTTTAGTTCTTCCTCCATTTCAGACAATTTCCTCTCGAGTGCACGCCTTTCCCTTTTCTCCATTTCGGATAAGGAAGATTTGTTCGTATGTACATTTTTCTCTATATTATTTCTAGCGTCGAGCAATTCATCTTCAGTCTTTTTTAATTTTTCTCTAAGCCTTTCGTTTTGTGCTTGCGATTCCTCGTATAATTTCTTATAGTCGATTTCACCGTTTTCCGAGGTCTCACTGCCATGCGTTGATTTCAATAAATCATCATCGCCGGATGCATTGCAAGATGCAGAATTCATTCGCGCAGACTTTTCAAATCCATCTTCGCTCTGAAAAAGGAAAAATTGTTACACTGTAAAATATTTGATAAGTTACGTGGGCACATGTAAAACATCGAAAAAAATTAAATCCGTCGGTGGTTCTTACACCATAACCTTCGGAGCCTTCACTTTTGGTACTCAAGCCTGCCAAACTTGATGCGGAGTTGCTGCGAGATGGCAGATTCGAATTAGTCAATGACAATCTACCCTTTCGATTACTACTCAACTTATTGTAATTGCCGGGGAATGAATGTTTGAACGAGGACGAGGAAGGCGAGGACTTGTAAAATGAAGAGGATGGAGTTGAGGATAAGCTTGAACTCGGAAAATGCAGAGAGCCATAGCCGGACGAAGTGCCTCCATAGGTGGAATAAGTTCCACCATAGAAACCGTAACCCGATGGATGAAAGTTCGAGCCTCCATACGAGCCGGTTGAATAATTGTGGCCATACGTATTTCCCGTAAAGCCAGAATTGTATCCGGGTGCAGATGAATAGCTGCTGCCTGAAAAGTACCCGTTGCTTCGTGGACGGGCGTTAGAACGTATAACCGGAATTTCAGTCGTACGTCTCTGCGAAGACGATGCAGTGTTTCGATGGTAAGGCATAATCACAATGTTTTGAAAACTAATTCAATTATACAAAAATTTTGAATTACAAACACACGATTGATGTATGACAGCCAAAACTAGATTGTCATAGGCGTGATGGCTGCTGCACTGAATTTTCATCTGCAGTGTATAAACCCGATTATTCACAATTCAGTCGAGGAATTTCCAACCTCTGATTTCTATTTTTAACAAAACAAAATTAAGTTAACATGTTTAAAATCAATTTCAATTCCGAACTACTGGTTTTTTAAAATATTTAAAAATTAAAAACCTCAGAATCTTTTTTAAGATTCCTCTAGAATGGCCAAAGAAAACGAGCAATTGCTTAATATTTACGAACTCCTTACAGAAATACAGCAATTCTGCGTCATAAAAATCCAAATATAACTTGGGCATTCTGTGATGAACTAAATTAAACAAAATGCGAAAAAATTAGATCAAACAACTCTGCCTTTCATAAGGGGCAAGTATCAAAATTCTTTTATAATTCTCTCATCATATAAAAAACTGAGTAATACTTTTTTAAAAAATTAATTATTTCATCATGATTTTGAAAAAAATGAAGATCCACAGTTGTTTTTTATAAATCCAAAAGTTATGAAACATTCTTAAAAATAGTTTTTGATTAATTTCGCTGATGAGCGATTAGTTTTGCATCCGTTGCCTCAAATAGGTGACGGTAAAGCGCCAGGCTTTGGAAGTGGCGTCAACGTCTACATGCATGAAATGAAGAATCGAGCGCTGACCGCGATTGTCGGTGACAATCTTGCTCTCAGCAGAAGGATGAAGATATGCACGAGAGCATGATACTTTCGAAAAAAACTCCTTCGAGGATTTTTTTCCTTCACGGACAGGGTTTCGGCGTTGGTTAGGAAGCACACGTGTCAGGTTATGACCTCGCGCATGACGAAAGATATAGGGAAATGGAACGAGTTTCTTCAAAATCATTCCTTTCGTGGAGGAAGTAGGCCTCATATAAAGAACAAGTAGGGTTGCTCTTCGACAGTGTAACTTTAGTTCTAACTTAAATTATCTCTCGACGTAAAATTTAAATGGATAGAAATGTAGCCTAAAATATTCCCCTCTTTTTCATATTAATCTTATTTTTTGATGTTTTTAAATTTAACTTTTTAATAGAGAAAACTTAATGAGGTCTCCTTGAATAAATATTAATCTTCAAGTGTGTGAGATTCATGTTTTGAATTCGTCTGTGCAGCCCTCAAAACTCTAAATCACATGAAATCTCATATAGTAACATTGTCATTATTTTGTTTGTATTTTCAATGTTTTCTCAGTGACGCTTGTTTTAGTTTCCTTCTCCAGGTTTGGAATAACATCGCCACAGACTATAGCTCTGCTAAAATTACAATTTTAATAAAAAAGTAAAACAAAATTTGGCTAAACCTTTTGAAGTTTCTTCTTTCATCTTATATCATCACTAACAAAATTGCATACTTTATCAACTTTGTTCTTCAGTTTTCATATGCCCATCATTATTTTAATTATTACCCGGATTAATAAAACATTAAACTGTAATATAAATTATTTCTAGTCTGATAAAACTTTTTTATAATTTGCGCGAAATCTAAATCTATATATAATTTTCTGATTTAGATTTAGAAAATCCTTTGACAATATCTTATGCTGAATCAAACATGGGAAAATTTTAAAATTGAAAATCCCAATAATATTAAATGAAACATTCACGAAAGTTTAAGATGAGTAAGGTGAAAACTTACCCTCTCGTTGTTTGATACAATTGATTCAGGATCCCCAGCACCGCCAGCATCTTGCTTCTCTGGATCAATTTCCTAGTCAGAGATAATAACCAAATAATAAAAAAAGAAGAATTTTTATTAGCAATTTGAAATATGAAAAAAAAATAATTGACAAAATAAGGAATATCAATACGGAGGCGATGATTAAAATGTTAGTTTATCAAATCCATACGAAAATATGCAAAGTAATTCTTACATCCATATCTACATGTACAACACCAGTCGATCTTCTTTTGGGTTTCCGCCTCCTCTGAATAACAGCCTGCGTGGCCACTGCACTTCTTGAATCGTTTTCTTTGTCTTCCTTATCATCTAATTTCGTTTGTCGTCGAAGAGGGACCGTGACGGTGGCTTCGTTGGAACTATCTGAAGGGATGCTGTTCGCTGCCATTAAAGCATTGGTATTATTGGCTATTGGAGGCTTTCTTACGTATGAAGAGCTAGTATCTGTAGTTGAGCTTGTAGTTTTATTTCTAGCATCTTCGAGAAGGAACTGTTAACAAAAATATTACATGATTTATAAATTAAATTTATTACATAATATTTATTAAATTCATTAATTATAGACTCAATATCAAAATTAAATTACTTAATTTTACAAATGAGACAGAAAAAAAATATTTTTATATATTATATAATAAATAATTGAAACTTTTAAAACTAAGTAATTGTGATTTAAATATTATGAATTCAAGAGAATTTCTTACCATATAAGAAAATAGGTGCAATAAATTAAATTGTGAGATAAAGCCAAACTCTTCTTTTTAAATATAACTTATTTAATTTTTTCATCTTTAATTTTTTTTTGTGAAAATCAAAATGAAAAAAATATCTTGAATTCACAATCAAGGATCCAGTTAATAAATTAGGTATAATAATTTCAACTTGAGAAGCAAATATTAATAAATCGAACTCAACTATATCAGTTTTTTCCTTATTTTTTATATAAAATCTTATTGGTATTAATTGATATAATAATTATGCAATTTTTTGATTGAAGGAATTTTCTTGTTTTTTTACTTTTACTTAGGGTTACATTCTTTTATGCTTTACTTACGGTAAAGGAGGAGGCCTAAGAATAAAATATTAATAATTTTAAATTTTCAAAAATTTTAACATTTTAACGTAAAAACATTAATTTTTAATTCAATTTAGAATTAAAACTTTTAAACATTTTCAAATTCAATAAATTATCAGAGAGTACGATGCAAACAAATTAAAGTTAACAAGCTCAAATAAAGAAAGAAATATGGCGAACATATTCTGCGTAATACATTACATATCAATTAAGCAAGAACATTCTTCTGCTGAGTTATTTTCATTTAATGTAGATAAAAAGTTATAAAAGTTACTTTCTAAATATAAGAATCCTCAATTAAACTGTTTTTTCTATGCAAAAATCTTTAATGACTAAAAATATATTCAGACATTTTATAAGGATAAAATAATATCCTACTGATTATATAATTGTATGAATGATATTGCTTATTCTTAGAAAATAATGACTTTTTACAAAGAGACTCAAAACAATTTAAAAATAAAATACTTTTTCCATATTTCATTATAAACCTGAAGATTTTCTTTAAATTTTAAATCTTAAATTTTAAATTTTAAAATTTGGTAAATTTATATTTACAAAATTAATTTTTTATTCAGAAAATTATGCGCAGTGAATATTTCACATAAAAAACATCAAAGAATGACAACCTCATTTCACAAAGTCTTTCAACATACGGATACATGTCATGGTGCAGTGATTGACGAATAAGTAGTGAAATTGCACTTTTACAACTATGAAAACTGAATATCAGTCTTTTTTATCATAAAAAATTTATACCTATAATCAAATAAGTGGAAAACTTAATTTTAAGAAATCGGCATTTTAAGAAATGAATAAAAAGGGAATTTATTAGATATATGCCGAAGAAAAATTTTTAGAGTCAAGCGTTCCTAACCGCTCTAATGAAAGGCTAATAATATAATAGGTTAAATGAAACCAAAAAGTTAAAATTACTAGTCAATATGCAGAAAAATTATAAAGATATATAATTTTTATTATAATGAAATCTATAGAAATCATTTTCATCAAAATACGCAAGATTGAGAGTAATTACAATATTCATTTAATTTGAATATTATGAATAAATAAAGCTTAAAAGAGTTTTATGCAAGAAAATGATTTTGATGTTACCGAAATGAGTTTTTAACAAGCAATGAAAAAAATGCAACAACTACATAATAACTAAATTTATCATCCTAATAACTGTCTCGTATAAAACTTCATGATCAAAACTTAATGAACTACATAACGAAACATTCATGCAAATATAATATGCAACGAATTCCTATGAGAAAGGTACAGTGCAACGAGTTAAGCAAAAATTCAGGCAAAGAATATAAAAGTGCATTTACTAAATATTTAAGCACCTTGTTGTTATTGTCGACTCTTAGCCTCCAAGAGGGCCGACGTTCATGTGATGTTTCGTCATCTCTCCCACTTGGGATTGTTGTTGCGGGCTCTGAAGTTATCGTAGCAGTTGCCGAAATTGTTGAAGTTATTGTCTGCTAAATCCATATTAACCATATTTTTAACACTTTCCCCTAACAAATTTCAATGACTACTTTTCAATGACTAATCATTTAAATACTTCAAAATAAACATTTTACGCATCCTAATTATTATTTACATTCTTAAGATGATAACCATTCGAATTAATATATTCAAAGTTATTTACTTTACCTGATCAATTTTTAAATTTGAATTTTTGAAAATTATTTAATAATAATAAAAATAAGTTTATTTTCGTGTGTTGTTATCTAGGTGTAACCATAAATTCCAAGACTATATTATTTAATAAATTTGCATGATTTAGGTTTTTATTCTTTAGTTTGAGTCTTCCAACTATTTTTGATAAAATGAGCAATTTCAACGTATGCCTAAGAGTATTACACGAAAATTTCATGACAATCGAATCTAAAGTACTTTTTTAAGAAAGTAATGTAGGAACATAATTTAAAATTTACGATTTTTGACCTACCTGATCATTATTACTATTTGTTTGCTGATTCTTTTTTTTAACAAGTTGCTCGGCAGACTTAATTTCTTCAAGAGTTACTCCTTGAGTAGATCGCCTAGTTTCCCTTACCCTTTTGGCATGAGCTTTACGCTGAGTCTCACTTTCCTCATCTCTTACGGGAGGAACGAAAGACCTACAAAAAGATTTTAAATTGAAAATGAATACTTAACAGAAAATATGAATTTTGAAAACTGTGAAAACTAAACAAGATAGAATTTGAAGAACGAAACTCAGATAAGTTAATTTATAGCATGCTTCAACTAGCAATAAAAAAAAAAAATTCAGCAACTTCAAGCTCATGGATACTCACAATTATATAACATTTGGATTTATTTTCATAAATGAACTTTTAATGATATTACATGTATTAAGGACTAAACGTTTCGATGAACGATGTGCTTTCAAATTTCAATTTTTTCACTTTTTTCATTTTTTGATATCTTTTTTATGCCATATTTGATGATAATAGATTAATAAAAAGGAATTTTTAAAAGATATTTCACTTATAATTCATAAATAATGCAGATTCACTGGAAAATGATTCTATATGATAGCTATTTTTTTTTTTGGAAAAGACATTTTATAAATTTAAATGAAGGTGAGATGACATGTATTGCTCTACAAATTTGAACTGTGTATGGAGTTTACTATTTTCTAATACGAAAACAATAAAAAAATGATCGGACATTAGTTATCAAGTCTTAGCAAAAAGCCGTGCAAAACTGTTGCGAATACTATTCAGACAAGAAAACAATAACTCAAAACATCTCAAATTATTGACATTTCTCACTTGAAAAAGTTTTTGAAGATATTTCCGGGGCTAAGCTTACTACCACCAGGTGTAGTTGGTGTCGATGGTGTTGTTGGTAAGGACGACGTAGACGCTGGTACTGGCATCTCTAATTTAAGTATGCCGCTACAAAATTTTTATATTTCATTTTCTAAACGACGAATGATTTGAATAAAATTTAATATATCCACATAAATTAAACCTAAGATGTTTATTTTTGAATTTATGTATTCGAAAAGCATCAAATTCGATAAATGAAGTGTATTTTAAACGATGGAACTCCGTAAAGAAAAAGAAATACAAAAATTCACAAAAAGGAGTAAAATTTATTAAGCATTAATAAAATAAACCAACTAACCTTCCAATGGACTGTTGACCAGAAGGAGTCGGTGATGAGATGTTCCTTGAGGTAGTAGTTGCAGGAGTAGTTGGTGTAGAAGCTGTAGTTGAAGACGTCCCTGTTGAACTAATTACGGTATCAATAGAATGTCTCGTTTCTTCCTTTACACCACGTCTGCAAAGAAAAGAAAAAAAAATAACTGCATTTATAAAAATTTTAAGAGTTAAATTGTATTCATTTCATTTAATGAATCATTTATAATAGAAATATTATGTAAAATAATTCAAATTTTAATTGTTCATGAAATTTTAAGATTTTAATCCTGATATTCGACAGTATTAATTCTGCATAAAACAATATTAATGAAAATTTAATTCGTGATATACCTTACAATAAAAACTGCAATTTAATATAGATATTTGCGCAACAATCGAAGTAACAGCGATTTTTTTGTATGTACTTCTTTTTAAAAGCATTTTTTTTTATGGCTATAATATACTCCTACACAAATATACCTTTGAAAAAGCAATGTCTGGCATGCAATGACATTTAAATTAGATTAAGGCCATGTGTGAAAATTAAAAAATAAAATAAATCGAATCATAACTGCTTAAACGTTACCTATCTGTTACAATTATACCTAAAATTATATTACAAAAAATAAAAGTATATGAGAAATGATAAAATAAAGGAGCACAAAAAAATAAAGATTTAATTTTTGAAACTGTATGAAAAATTTATAAATTTAAATTTTTTAAATTATTTCTCCGATAATTATATATACAAATTCTTTTTAATTAATTTTTAAAACATTTTAAAAATTCTTTTATTATTGTCTATCATTACAATTTAGTAAACTCCATGAAAAGGTTTATTGTTCTATTAAGTTTCAAGCTTTTCCTTTTTTAATTTATTTATAGATTCTCTTTTATTTTTATTTCCTCTTTTCAAGAAATAAAAATAATAAATTTAATTTCATTGTTAATTATATTTATCCTGAATTTTGAACTTTCTTATTCGTAAGTCCATAATTGTGTCAAGTTTCTCCAGAAATGCTCGTTACCTGTTACACATTAAATGCCACCAGCAAGTTATTTTCAATGTAAACTTAGTTATGTAATGTAAAATTGTTATAGCATATATAATAACTCAGTTATAGTAATTTAAAAATACTGTTAATAATAAAAGAAAAATAACAATAGCGTGAATTTACTACAAATATTAGTTTTCATTCATATGATCATCATGCATAATAGTATTACCTATCTTCATGTATCTAATAATCTTATCTTCATCAATAGCCCATTGTTACGTACCTTGAAGCACGTCGTTCTTTAAGAGAAGATGACCTCATTGGTAGGCATACAGCAGGAGATAGCCCAGAGGGCGGATGTAGGGCTGGACAAGAACTAGCAATACGAGCTTGGAGCTCCAGGTACCTGCGGTAAAACCTAAGCAACACGCAAAAACATGCCAAAAAAGAAATAAAAAAGGAAAAAAATATACGTGAAAAAGAAATATAAAGTGGGGAAAAAAACCGTAAGGTTACAAAATTAAAACAGAAAAGTTTTAGGAGCTATATATTCACCAACATTACTTACTTTTCATCTGCTTCGAAGCTATGGGTCCGCCTGAGAACGACATCATTATTAGAATTTTGTTGATTTATTGAAGGTTCTTTCTTTTTTACATCTGAAAAAAATACATTTTTAACTTATTACAATTAAATATTATATGAATAAAAATAAAGAAAATTTGATAATTTTATTTAAAACATAGATATTTTAATTAAAATAAAAAATATTTTATAAGTTGCGATTAAGAATACTAATTGAAAAATTTCTGGTAATATTACGACAATTGTTATAATAAATTTCATCGACTGATTTGTTAGTAATGCGGATTTTAGAAAATAATGAAGCATGAATTTTGACGGAATAAGACTGCTCACACTTGTCTGAAAAGGTTTAACAGTCAACTTTGGTATCATAAGAGAATGGAAAACTAGGAAAAAAATTAAATTTTCATATTTAAGACTATTTCTCGCTTTAGCAATTTAACCTGTCTGAATAAAGCTTTTAAAGTCTGAATAAAAAGGAACATAATTAACTATATAATAAGCAATATTCGATCTCTCCTCATATTAATAAAAATCTTGTAGATATATCGGAAAAATTATTTTGCTATTTGATTTACTGAAGAGATTTATTCAATAAGGCAGAATTAGGAGTGAAGCTAAAACAATCAATGTATTTGAAAAAATTACTTTTATGAATTAATAATGATCAAATTGGTATTTTGTATTCCATAAGTACAAAAAGAATAATCTCAAGAAAACTTAAGTGGAAAAAACATCTGTAAAAATGTTGGTTTAGTGACAATGACCTCTTACAAAAAATCAATAGCTAAAAGAAAGATTATTTACTACAAACTTTTCAAGTGTTTAAAAAATATATCTCATTTAAAGAAAATCTTATGACAATAATAGTTGAGGAAGAATCGCAGATAAATAAGCATGAAACATAAGCTCACTTCATTTAAGCGTGAACCTACTCAATGATAAAGTTTTCGGAGGAATCAATTCTCTGCTATTCGCATTCCTAAAAGATCCAGGTCTTCGCCATGCTGGTGAAGAGGGTGGTTCCTCAACTGAAGTTTGAGTACTTAGAGAAGTATTATTAAGATCTGGCAGTGAAGGTATCCTAGGTTGTTCTTCTTTGTTAACTTGATTTTTCCTTTCTGAAATAGCAAAAGTGGAATAGTAATGTAGGAATAAAATAAATCAAGGTAAACTTTAAATTAAAAGGAATATAAAAAATATGTGTTGTTGAAATTATTTTCGAAAAGCTATTTTCGATAGGGTAGCCACGCTTACCCTGTTCTGACAATGCAAGATCACTGTCGGATTCTGATTCAGTGGATTCTTCACTCCAAATTTCTTCATCTTCTGAGAGCATGCAAAATAATGAAATAATTTGCATGAAATTGCAAATCATTGTTAGTCAATCGAACATGTTGAAAAATTGAAGCATATTTAACAATTTAATAAGCATCGAACAAAAGTAAGGTTTCGCGTCTATAAAAGTGGAAAATAAGATAAAATATTGATAAACTATCAACTGAAAGATTTCACGGAATTTTTTCTTGACAGAAGGATTAAAATTAATCACGCGGCTTCATATATATTCTAAAGCAAAAACAAAATATTAGGTTTATATTAAATGAAAAACATGAACAAATATTTTTTGTTGTGAAAGTGAGACGAATTTACTTTGATGTAATGTGAGTGAGAATGAAGTAAATACAATTTTTTTTTTTAATACAGACCTATGATATAACATAAAAACTGAAAAGTGAAAAATCATGAGAAGTTCTAATTAAAGTTATATTAGTCAAATTATTTTACCTGATGAAACACGATGTCAAAACAATTTAAACTAAATTAAAATTTTAATGTTTAAAAGACATAAAAATGCAATTAAACATTTAAAATTTCAGTAAACAAAATGAAATAAATATAAAAAAAAAATGCCATACCAATTTGACTATCCTCAGTACTAATACTGACATCTTCTTTTTCAGACTCTCCCTCAATTTCAAGTTCAACTTTTTTAACTTTATTACTCGGTTCTTCTGAAAGTGTTCTGTCCAATATTTGTCTTTCAGATGAAGCATCCTTATTAAAAAGATGAATCTTGTCTGTTCCCGACATTCTGGTAATTGAAGACCTAAAAAAGTTAGCATCTGTCATATTAGACAAAACTATTTAACAAATCATGCGGCTAATCCTTACAAAGAAAATTAATTATTTAGTTTTTTCAAGTTCCATGTCTTTTAATAGTAGTCATCCATGGGCAAGACAAAGTGTTAAAAAATGTTTTAAAAAGTTGAATTTTAAAAGGTTGCTTACGCTCGAAAAATATTTCAGAAAAATTTCATTCTGTAAAAAAGGTAATTTTAAAGTTGTCAACATTCAAATGAGTGTGATTGTTTATAACACTAAATGTTTTAAGACTTTAAAAATTCAAAAAAAAATAAAGTAGAATATAAATTTTAATATATTAATATTATCTGAACAAAAGATATTTTTTAAACGTCTTAACACTTCACTACAAAATTATATTTCATGAAAATTTAAATTTCACTAGCTGCATGAATTAAGTTTACTAAAATAAAAACTTCATTAAGTGCAATGAAAAAGATTTTCTTGAAAATATATTTACAATTAAAAGCTTTTAACAGAATAAACTATAAAATCAATAATTTAAAATTCAATCATTCAAAGTATCCAAAGAAATATTTTGATTAGAGTGATTAACCCTAGTAAAATTTGAAAAACCAACATTATCCATCAAATTTTATTTCATAAATTTTTTTTGATATACAAGTGTATACATATCTTCAAATAGAATATTACTAACCGCCTTTTAGGAGAACTTAATGCTTTATTATTCATACTAGTTGGAGGAGGTCGATCTTTTTGGAGCGCAGCTTGTTTAATTCGGAGATCTTCCAAAACTGCAACCATTTCAGAATCGGCGACATCAAGTGCAGTTTGACCCTATAAAATTAAATGAATCTCACAAAATTTATTTAAACAACATATAATTGCTACTAAGAGGTGCAGTAAAATAAACTGGAAAAATAACCTTGAGTCAGGGACACATAATATATCTTACTATTTAAATTCATGAAGTTTATTCATTGTCACCTTCTTGATCTCAACTAAGATTAAAATAAATTATCTAATAAGAATAAAAATGAATTTTATTACTCTTATTGATTGAAAATTATGCGATATAAACACAATTACAAATTGCCACAAGGTCATATTTATTTATACATATTAGTAATAGTTTCGATGCTAATTTACCTAAATATTAAGTCTTATTAATCAATATCAAAAATATGAAGTTTTATTTAAAGTAGATACTTACAACAAAATTTTTAACATCCATGTTGCAGAAATTTTCGACCAGTAATTCTGCAGCCTTTTTCTGACTCCAGTGAGCAGCTGCATGCAATGGAGTCCAACCATCATGGTCCTGAACCTCGATATTGGCTTGACCTATAATTAAAAAACGCTGGCATATATTAAAATTATTGAAAAATGCACATTTGTATACACCAAAAAATGCATATTTTGTCTTATCATAAGAGTAATGACTTCAATATGGTAAAGAAAATCTTAAAATAATGATAATAATTTTATTTTACCAAAGACCATTTTGCACTAATAATCAAATTATCACGTGCAAACTCAACTCTTTGGATTTTTAAAAACATAAACACTGTTCTCTGGTAAATATAAATTAAAAGAATAAGCAGGATAATAAAATATTTAAGACATTCTTAGATTTGAAGAATTACTTAAAAGTTAGCCAATCAAATAATAATTTAGAGCAAAAGTATCATATGTAGAAATTATCTTATATTCCGGACCCAAAATTTCTGATTTAAATTCTATTTAAAAATAATAGAAATAACTTTTTTAATACATAATAGAATTTTTTATTACTTATTAATAGGTAATACATAAGAGAAAAAAATGATTCACCTTGCAATAAAATTTTCATAACTTTAATATAACCCTTGGCAGCAGCTACATGAAGTGCCGTTGCGCCAGTTTTTGGATGAGGCTCCAATGGATCTACAGAATCTCCACCACCATTTAGCCATTCTTTAGCATCTTCTAGCATCATTAGTTCCTCTCTCTTTCTTGCTTCTTTGCAATCGATGCCTGAAAAAATGAAATTTTCTTGTTCAAGAAAGTAAAAAATTATATTTTAATACAATTACAAAATGAATCACAATCTATAAAACAAAAATTTCAATCCATTTTGATTTCTTAATCATTTTTTCCTTATTTTGACAAAGAAATTTTAAATAGAACTAAAAATTTTTATGATGAAATTATGATCTCTTTCGGCATTAAAATGAACTAGAAATAGAATGTAAAATTAATTATAAAAAAATAAAACAAATAATAATTATCAAATCACAAAATAACGTAAAAAATAAATCATGCTAATTTTCCACAGCCTGCTGTGCTCTTAATATAAAAAGTTAGAAAACAAAACGTTCTCGGCGAGATCGAAAGTTAAACAACATAATTCTAAGCACTTAATCGAATTTAAATTATATTAAACACAAAAATCAGGAAGTTTCTTTGAACATATACTTCTTCGTAAACGTTATTTACCAATGTGTATCGATGCATATATATTATTATATTTTTTTTATTGCATATATACTACTACAATTTTTTAAGTTATCCAGTATGAAAAAACTGATAAGTAATTATAAATTTACCATAGCACCTCAAGTTTAACAAATTTTCCCACCATAAACAGATCTAACTTAAAATACCTTGGGTGTCTATGATTTCTTGCAAGAAATCATCCATCGCATCAGATTCTGTGATATCCAAAGGTAACTCTCCATCATTATTTACAGCTGCTACATCGGCACCATTTTCTATGAGGTATTTCGCTATACTAACGAAGCCACAAGATGCAGTCGCATGGAGTGGAGTCCAGCCTTCATTATCACCACGATTTACATCTGCCCCGTGCGCAACAAGGAATTCCACCATATCGAGATTGTCATCGATACATGCCTAAAATTGAAGATTTAAATAATTAATAATAATAAATTAATTTTAATAAAAATTCAGCAAAATAGCTAATTGCTACAGTGATTATCATTACAAATGCCCCAGGATTTTGATTAGGATATTTTATAGAATTAGCAATTGAAATATTCTATAAATGTTATATTGATTTCTAAACAATATAATATCTAAAAACAATACTAATATAAAAAGAATATAAGAATCGTTATTTTAAAACATAATCAAAGATTAAAAATTAATTAAAATTTGATAACATCTTCAATACACTTTAAAAAAGAATAAACAAAATTCAGACAGTAAATTTCTTAATTTTCATACAGTCAGTTTTAATAAAATGAATGAACGTTAACTAAGGATCAAATAAATAAGTCAATTTAAGTAGGAACTTTGGAGATCTTTAAAATAGTACCCAAAGAATTTTAATGAAAAAATACATATATTCTGATTATGATAAAGATACTCCGGACAAAAGACTGCTCATCTACTTAATATATGTCCTCAAAACATTTCTGATGTCATTTTATATAACTGAAATAGCAATGTATCAATGAATTTTAAAAATGACATCGTAAAGGAAAAAAAATTATCTAAATATGATTTATGCCATAACAATTAAAATGAATTAAAGAACCGGAATACATTTTAGTGTTGTTGAAATGAGATCAAAAAGAGCTCTTGATCTTATTATTATTATTATTATTATTATTATTATTATTTAAAAAAAAAAACATTCTTATTGAGACCCATCTGTATCAACAATATAAAAATATTAACATTTAATAGAGAATATAAAAGGAAAACGCCAAATAAATAATTTATGAAAAAACGATCTGAAATTTTCTTAAATAATTATCTGTCCACTTAGCTATGAAATAACGGTCCACAGCAAAAGTTGCTGTGGGAATTAAAAATTAATAGAAAATATATAACAATAGCGTTATCGAAGTTTCATATTATTTTTTAAGAGATTACTTTCTTTTAATGTCAAGTGCAGAAAATCAAAAAAAATCATAAAATATTAATTCATTTCTCTGATTGTGTTAAATATTATTTTTAAGCGAATATTCCCAGATTTTTTGATTTAGGTCACAGGGTTGTTTCCGAGATATAAATGAATAAAACATGGAGTATGACGTAAAACAAAAATATCAACTTATTTGCTTGATGGGTATAATTACGATTGAAAACTAGCCAAATTTCTGTAAAAAATTCGAAACATTGGGGCTGAGAAATAATCACTTATGCACTCACGAATGTAATTTAATCCAGAGCATAAACCGTGATTCAGAATACCAGTTCTCCATCAGAGTTAAATTAATGAAGCTTATTAAACCGGAATCGAAGGAAAAGACAAAATACAAAATTTGAATTTCTTAGGAACAGTTCCTTATGAATTTTACGCTTGGATTAGAGAAAGTAACTATTACATTTATTTCTGATGTTAATTTATAATTTTTTTACATAAATATAGTTTCCTTTTCCTAAAAAGCACATACACAAATTAATAAGAATTAAATAATTTGTTATTAATGCCCTGTAATTGTAGCAAATACTGACAATGTAAATTATCTTTTTTTTTACATTTTTACAAATCAAACGAAATTTTATTAAAAATCAGAGTCAAATTCCCTTAATCTATGAAGAATTATTTTTTCCATTTAACTGTACAAACTAACTGATCCAATAGTTATTTCTTTACTGACTTTTGATTCCAATAGTACTATATGAATATTGGATACTTACATACTATTTACATACATGGATATTATACTACAATATAAACTATGTGAATTGAATTTGTAATTTGTATCAAACAGCCCTTAGTAGGATTTACATTATTGCAAATCTACATACACTTTGTTTGAATTTTCTATGCCCATCTTCTGCATACACAACTTAGATGATTACCAAGTGTGTCGGCTTATTTCGATGGGGGACACATATTTTTTTTCAAGTAAGATATATAAATATACATAAAAGATATATAAAATATATATATATATATATAATAGATTCACGATACAAAGAGTACATTCCTCATTCTATAATTTTTTAATTAATAAAGTTCGAATAACGAATGAATAAATTCGGTTTGTTTTGTAGTACGACTGATTAACATATCTTATAAATTGCTTTAGCAGAATTTAATGAATTTTTCACAAATTTTCTCAAACCAAATTTACAAATTATTTATTGCTTTTTACCATGCCTGGACAGAAAAAATAATGTACTACATTTGTTGTTTCTCGAGACTATATTTTTCCGATACTTTTAACATAAATAAAATTTTTGAAGCAAATGTAGATCTACTTATTAAGAATTATAATCCTTTTTTGATTTTTATTAATTTATTTTATGTCGAAGAACTCAATATTTTTTATAATGAATGTATATATTATTTATGATCCTATTTGCGTATAAGGTTTTTATTTCACTCATCGCCAATACCGATATAATGTAGTGATTGAAGAAGAACGAAATATTAAATATATACAATATTTTTCTCTAAACCAAAATAATCAGATATGAATTAAACAGAGAAAAGGAAGATGAATTGAAAAGAACAGGCATAAAAATACTACATGATGGATTTGTGGCATCAAGCCAATAGTTCTATTCTAACTATACAAGGGTCGTTGAACTCCTGGCTGTTTCAATGTCTACAGAATGCTATTAATAATCAAAATTAATTTTTTGCCTAAATATAAACAGCAAAAAACAAAATTTTAAACTGATGTAATACTGACATCCCTAAGCTACTATAAACGCAATAAGAGTGAAATACTTAAAGCGTACAAGTCCACTTGATTAAAAACACAGAGACAAGTTCAAACGAATATAAAATTACATTTAAAAATAGTTCTGACGATAAATATTAAAGAAAATTATTTTAATTTTTGACCATGATTTTTTTCATGAACTATACAAGAACATAGTTAAGAATCAAACATAAAATCAATTGATTTTTTTTAGGTTAATGAGGAACTCATTATTCATATTTAAATAATGCAATTAACTGCAAGAAGCGTTAAATAATCCATGAAGAGATCATTTTGTAAAAAATTTTTTTATCCTTGATTTAGAACAAGATTTATTTCTGACACTGATTCCATAACCTTTTTGGCGCTTGGCCGAAAGTGCGTCCTTGATAACTTCTGAAGCTACGGCAAAGGACAGGCGATTCTTTATTGATAAAAGCTATTTTGCCCTCTTACTGCTTCACATTTGATTTCACAGTAGTAATTAAAAAAATTTGATTTCAACCAACATATTTATAACACAATTTTCAAATGTCATATATCATTGTACAATAATATCAATTTAAATAATTAGTTTGCTTTTTGAGACAGTTTTCTGCATTTATTCTACTTGTATAACTCCATTGTTTGAACTGATGACAATTGTGTTCGTTTTTTACTACACTTACAGATTATAGTACAGATAAATTAGTACATATCTTTGATTTTCTATTTATCTCCTTGGTTTTTTTAAAAAAAAAAGTAAACATTTTCAACAATATTTATGATTTTTTTTATAGATACAATTTACATAATTTATTTTATATTTTAAGAAAAAGGCTTAACAATTCAAATGCCTAAGATTTAAGCATTACAAAAATGTATAAATGGCAACAAAAGTTAGAATATTAATGTCATTTTATTGGTTGATTTAATTTAATAATTATTATAAATTGTATGCAACTAATATCAAAAGTTAATGTCTTTGTAATTTATTATGTTCAACCTATAAAAATGTCAGAACAAAATTTCAAACATCAACTTTCATTAGTTCATACTACATATTTCATTATTAAAAAGTTAAATATCTATTTCAATAAAATATATTTCAAATGGCATCTGTTTTTTACTATTGTACAATCTAATTTAAAACTATCATCTTTTTTTAGGTATTTTTCAATTGCTTTTTAAATTTTTAAATTAGACTTGTAACATCTTGCTCAAAAAATATTCATGACAAAAATAAATCCTTCATCTAAACCAGCATCCCAACACAGGTATCTGTACAAAAAATTTAATCAGTTTTAGTTTTATGCCAAATATATTGTAAAAGTATTTAGTCAAACTAATGAAAACTTTTTAACGTTAATTAACACTTTAAAACACGTAATTATCATAACTTTAGTTTTGTAACATCTGAAAAACTACTTTCTTATACATGATTTCATGAATTTTTATAAACTTTCAAGTCCAACAATAAAGAACCTTAAGTTTTGTATCATACAATAACAGCTACAAATAAAGTTCATGGTATATTTGGCGGCTTATTAAAAATTTCCAATAAGCCTAAAAAAAGCTTGGACATTTTACTTATAATTAGGAACAAATGACAGTTCATTAAAATCTAAAAAATAATTCAAATTTTAAAAGAAATATGAAGCATATTATTTTTGATGCTTTTTAAAGTCATATTAAACTTCTTTTGTAGCTTGCGAAAGATGAACTCTGTAATGGTACAATTAAAAAAAACAGCAATCAACAAAATGCGGTTCATACAATTCCAAGGCAATTTCAGCTGTATAAATGGCAGCCATCTTGGTCATTAGAATATCTAGATCAGTTTATCTCTATCAAACCAACTAATTTGAAAGTAAGAGATATATAAAATAAACTAACCTGATGAAGAGCAGTAAGTCCATCTACATTAGCCGTATCGATATCGGCACCATCACGAAGTAGCCGCAAAACTTCTTCCTTGTCGCCCGCTGCACACGCCGCGAGAAACACACACCCCAAGGGAAATTTTATTTTCCTAGATGCTAATTTTGGTTCAACTTCTTGCAAATTTGTTTCTGATTCTTCCCATCTCTTTAACTGTTCGGCCCTCTTGAACATGGCCGAACTGGAGCGATTTTCCAACGACATCTTTTATGTACCTCCATACGTCTACAGCACCTTTATCAACATGGAGGGAGCGGTCACTCTTTCGCTAGATTCACATTGAGGAAAGTACATTCAGAAATATCTTTCATGTTTTTCAAAAACGGAGAACGCATAAGAAAAATATGGGTAACGTTTTTACCGATTTACGAAGTTTGCTATTCGTAACTAATGACATCAGATTTAAACATATTAGCTTAAATAATTTGACATGTTGCACTTTCATGTTTGGTAAAAAAATTTATGACTTAAAAGAATATAATTCTGAAGTTTTTCATACAAACCTTGTAAATTAAAATTTTTAGATTACTGAATAAATTCCTCCTTTGAAAAACGAATAATATTACTAAACTACAACTACCATAGAATAAAATTATTGTTATTGATTCACAAAATATTTTAATAAAGTCTTAAATTCCCATAAGTCATAAACTTTTTTCGTAGAATAATTCAGCTATTTTAGAAGTCATAATTTATACTGGGTTAATGATAGTGTTAAATAAGTAAATTTAATTATCTTTACTATTTATTTATATATAAGTTATAATCAAAATTGATAAAAACATACAAGATTATGATCAATTAATTATTTCTAAATATAAACATAAATTAAGATGATACTTAATTCTATACTTATTTCTATATATGCATCAAAAGCATGTCTGAAATTTTTAATAAAACGAACAAAAACAACCATGTTCATGTTGTAAATTTCATTAAATAGAAAATAAGGACTCAAAACAAGGTATTAATAAAAAGATATGATTTTTTCAAATTTATTTTGATAAAATACAAAATTATTTGAATAAAGATATTCAATTTGATTTTTCAGTGAATCAAATTTATAAAGATGACTGCAAAAATTTAAATTAAAAATTCTTCAATGTAATTCTTTTCCGATAAATTCATATTTATAGCAATCTTAGGTTTATTCATTACTTTTTCACTTTATTATTCCTATATTTTCCCTCTTATCTTCCATATCAAGTTAATACATAACTAATGTAAAACACAGCCAATAAAAATGCATTTATGCGAGTATATTTACATATATAGAAAGAGAGAAATTCATTTTTAATCGGCAAATATATAATTTTTATGTTCAAGGCATAGATTTTTATAATATAATCTGAATTATGAAAACACTTGCCATTACATCTGAATGATAATAGAATTAGAAAGGATGATTTACTATTTTATATACTTAAAGAAAAAAATTTAAATTGTATCAAATTATTATCCGGATTAAAATACAACTATAGAAGCTTTTCTATTACAAATTCAGTTGAGCTAATTGATGTTTCAGCAAATCAGTTTATTACAATTCAAAAAGATTTTAATTTTGCTTTAACATGATTTGTAAATGTGTTAAAAAAATTTACTTTTATTGTATTTATTTCATTATGAAAAAATAATCTACAAAAATATAAGAACCAGATCTTTGAATTAACTTTTGCTAAGTCCGTTAAAAATAAATTCAGTCTTTACATAATAGAAACGTTTTAAAAGATCTGAAAAATAAATTTAAAAATAACTAAAATTAATTTTACTCTATTGGACTATTTTCTCTGTCAATATATTATAACTAAATCCCATTTTTAAAAATTATAGATAAAACGACTTACATTTAAAATTTAGTAACATAAATTTCCAACATTAACTAATTGCATTTCAATTACAACTACATTTCATATTAAAATTAAATATTAATGCTAAATTGTACTGTTACATTATTAATTAAATATTAATGCTTAATTGTACTATTACATTATTAATCAAATATTAATGCCTATTGTACCATGTTAATGAATTTAAAAGTCTGGAAAATAATATTTCATATATTCATTTCAGCTTATAAAAATTTACTATTGTTTTACCTAAAAAAACATGTCCTGAATGATAAATAATTATTGCAAAGAAATCTCCATTATAAGTGGAAACTTCATGAAATCCACAAAATTAAATTTTTTTCAAATGGAACTGCATAAATTTTTTTCAATCTCAATGTTGCGGTAGATGACTACAGACCATTATTATTGTTGCAATTGCATTTGCTAATTTCATGTATTTTTTCTACAATGCATCGAATAATAAAATATTTCAGTTCCCAATTTAAAAATTAATATATTAAAGTCAATATAGCAGGAATCTACTACAATTAAAAACTGTCATATAAATTGCAAGCTTAGATAAATTATTACATACACATATAAAAGTAATTAAATTTTATTTTAGTCTAACCTTATTAAATTAATATTACATATTAATACTGAATTAAGAAAGGTATGAATTTAATTTTCTTGTTGCATTAACAGAGGGCAAACATTTTCTTGATGTATCTTTCTTCATTCTTTTACATGGTTGCTTTTGTAGAACAGCCAATTCATCACTATTTGAAGGTACAGCCAAAGGATTTCGTTTTGAATTTCCCCAAACATGAAAAATAATATCACAATCTGAGCTGAAATTTTAAAGAAAATTTTACAAAATCACAATTTCAGGTAAATTACATTAATATTAATGTAAATATGAGTTAACTTTTTAAAATATTTATTCATCAAAGTGGAAAATTAAAAGCTAACATTAAAATAATATATTATAATTGTGTTACTTTAAAATTATGTTAAAGTTCATTCATAGTATATTACTAATTAGTAAAATGAATATACAAAAAAGGATTTATGAAGATTAAAAATAAAAATCTAGCAAAAAAAGTAATTTGAAATGAATTATCAGATTGAAACAATTAAATTTCTTTTTAAAAATTTTGTTGTAATGGCATTTGTCAGAAACAATTTAGAATTGGTTTAATAATTAAAATTAGTGTTTTAGTTACAACTAAAATTTATTTATAAATTCACAATAAAATCTCATTTAGTAATAGATTCATAATTCAAATTTCTGTTATTAACAATTGTAATAATAATCTCAGTGTTTAATTTCTTATTTTCAAAAAGTCATCATCAAAATTAATTGGAAAATTATTAAAAAACATAAATTTGTCAGAAAGAGTTTTTGCAATACATTAAACAAGTATGAATTTTATTCATGTAAAAAAACAAAAAGAACTCACTTAGAATTTTTTGGGTCTAAATTTTCTGAAATTCTCTGCTTTTTGAAAATACTATCTTTTGGAAAAACAGATTTCAACAATTCATTTGCACCAGATCTGGGGGTATAAATCTCAATTTCAACATCAGATAAATCATTAGAAATATCCTTTTTCACAGCTTTATCCAAATTATTTATTACTTTCGCTGTTAATTTAAGATTTGATTTTTCAGTTGTCTGAAATCAAACTACAAATTAATTTTTCATTGCCATATATTGAAAGGCTCATTGCAACTTCATAATAAGTACCTTTTCTTTTGGCTTCAGACATTTTGCATTAGGACATTCAGTTGTTATGGGAGATACCGTAGATGGAAAAACATTATTTGAAAGTGTTTTCAGTAAAGTTTGGCAAGTAATTTCTTCCTTGTTACAAAGCTGAGTTTTGTCCTTCTATAAAATTTAAAATTATGGAACATGACATTTCTTCTAATGAAGTCTAATAACTTCCAAATTAAATTCAAAAGTAATCAAAAAAATATGAATTTTTATTAAAATGTATAATTTTTTTGAATGCAATCAGCATTTTAAAATTTAAAAATAATATAAAAGAAGCCTTAAACTGCAATGGATATAAAAAACACTTCATAAATATTTAGATAAATATAAAAGCAAAATTTAACTTTAAAAAATACTTTCTTCTCATTTATAGAACTTATTTTCTGAATAAAGAAAGTTAAACACAATTTTAAATTCCCAACTGATTTCATAAAAATGTTTTAAAAGAAATTAATACATTAAGATTTTGAATTAAAAAGAAGTAAAATAAAAAATCATTTTAAATTTAAGAGCAAATAATTTTTAATTTATTTATAACAAATCTTTTTTGAAATGAAGATCTGGCTTAGAAGGCAATTTGATTTCATACTTACCGTTTGAGTTGCTCTATCAATTTTGTTTTCTTTTAGTTCTCTTATTTGTTGGAGAACATGATTATATTTAAAAATTAATCTGTTTTTTTCTTTCTCATATTTGTCTTCACTTTTTTTCATATGCTGCTTTAATGCTTCTATAAATATGCACAACTGATGCACAGCCAAAGCAGTAACTGGAGTAGTCTTTAGCATTTCATGCACTTCATTTTCAGTTCCTTTTATAAGAGAGTCAAGCCTGAAACAGAACTTCATATAATTTCATCTAAATTTATTTCAATTTAAAACAAAGGAAAACTACTCACTCTGTCAAATGCTGAAGCTTCGTTTTCATTAATTCGTTATCATGTCGCAGTGAGTCAAGAATTTTATTTTCGTTAACTAATGAATTCATTTTTTGTTTTAAACATTTAAGTTCTAATTTGAAATGGTCAATTTGACCTTTCGAATCCGTCACTTTTAGTTGCAAAGCAGCGATTTTTAGTTCCATTTCCTCGATCTTTTTCTTTAATTTATTATTTTCAGCACATTTTATTTGCAAACTTTCCATTAATTTATCAGCTCTATCTTGAAGTGATTCGGAATCTACCTGCGTGTCATTTTCGACATCAAAGTAAACTCTATGAGGCTTTTGATGCGACGGCGTTCTACATTTTGGACAAGCGGAGCTTTTCTCAAGCCATATAGTTATACACGACTGATGATATAAATGGCCACATTTTGTTACAAAAACTTCAGATTGAGGCACAAATAAATCTCTACAAATACTGCAATAAATATGCATTTTAAAATTAATTCATAAAACACTCACAGGCGAACAATAAATTATATTTACTATTAATGTCAGTTGAAGCATGTGATTTAAAGAGATGTCGTGGCTTTAGATTTTCGTGCAACAAGCATAGCGGAAGTAAGACTTGCATTAAAAAATTTTTTTACTTTGATGTTTTAGTAATTTCATTTTCAGAATTTTATTTCAAAGACATTACATTCAAATTCTGTTTTGAGAGCTTAAAATAAATATCAACTTAATATTTTACATTAAAAAAGAAAAATTCAATTGATGAAATTTTTACATAATCCTTTTCTTAGAGTTTTAATAAATAATGGAATTGTGAGTCAAGACGATAGCTTCCGCTTCGAATAATTAACATTTACACTTTGCACATTTTTCTCTATGGAATTATTGATTTTTAGGTCTTTATAATAACCAAATTTATCTCCTATTGATTTTAAAACTTAAATTGAATTTATCCTATATTTGACCAGTATAAATGATACAATACAACCCGTAATTCAAAAAGCTGCAAAATCTCGGAGTAATTGTCTGATCATCGTTTGCATTTCATTTAAAAAATGATCAGAATATTCTTTACGTTTTATGAAATTAACAAAACATAATTAAATGTTAAATTTTAATTCAATTTTTTTTTTAATCTGTATTAATCATTTTATTACCTCATTTTCTTTTTTAATTTTAGAATTATGTTTCATAATATTTAATGCTTTTGTTTTACACCTCTCAAATTTATATATATATATATATATTTAACGGTATTTGAACGAAAATGTATCCGTCTTTGAATCTTTTGTTAGCTTAGCTCTTTTATTATGAAGAAATTTTCTAAATGAGAGACAAAAATAATTGCAACAAAAAGATATAATCAGCAGATAATTTTCAAAAAGTCCCACTTTATTCAAAAATGCGATTGGTATAAAAAAATTTTAATCCTGTGAACAGATATGCTTTCGTTGTTCATACAGTGATTCCGCCATTTCTGCAAGATCTTTTCTTTTCAACTTTCCAGAAACTGATCTTGGAAGCTGATCAACAAAATAAATCCCCGCTTTGAGATGCTTTGTCTCGCCGAAATTTTCTAAAAGAAGAATAACGACGAAATAAAAACACCTATAAAATTTTGATTCAAAATTCGAATTACAATAAGTAATTTTCAAACGAGGCTTTTGATTGGCTTGTGAGAAATAAAAAATTTTTATTCAACAAACTAATGTTAAGGGGTATAATTCGTTGAAATTTTTGAATGCTGTTTCTGTTAGAGTATAAATTTACCTTTGACATTTTTATCTATTTCATCAGCTGTAATTTTGTATTCCTGTGACTTCACAATCAAAGCCATTAAGTAGTAACTGTCTTTTTCAACAGCAATTCCTGCTACCCCAACATCTGCCACCCCAGGCAGTGCTAAAATGTGGTTTTCCAATTCAGCCGGTGATATCTATAGAATTATAAATATATCACGAGTCTCTTTTAGAGGACTATAGAAAAATTGATGAAACGTGTGAATCATACATAAGTTAAAAAATTCTGCGTTTTTTTTAAACCAGAAAGTTAGGGGCTTATTTCCAGTAGTCTGTTTAATATTTTTAAGTTTTTTGGTATGATGCGAAGTAAAAAATAATAGTTTAAGATTTCCTTCTTGTAGCTGGAATGAGGAAGACAACTAAAAGCTTAAAATAGAAGCCCTTAAGACGTTCAATCTTAGAAAGGCATAAAATTACCAGTCCTCGATTTCACGAACCTAACCTGATTTCACGAAGCTGAATAATATCTGACCTAAAATTAAATATTAAACGGTTTCCAAGGCATAAAATATGAAATTAAATCAATTTAAATTTTATATATAATTAAGAATATTTATAAAGTATTCCTGAATTATAGGGAAATATTCGAAAAGTACTCTAAATGTTTGAAATTCGACAGCTTGATTTCTAGCAAACGGTAAAACTTTTAAGGGTTTAATTGGGAAAATAAAAATTTTTTCATAAAGGTAAACATCTATTAATTGTATACCGAAAGCAGTAGATGATAATAATTATGATACGAGATACATTATTTAAGAACTAACTTAAAAACCGAAGAACTGAACGCTGATCAGAGGAAGGCAAAAATTAAAAAGCCTCAGACAGAAAATAAATTATTTTGAATAAAAAAATACAATTACTGAATCGAATACGGACTTATATGAACTTAATCGAATATTTATTCCATGCCACAGCAGATCGCATTCTCAATACGGAACCAGATTTGTATAATTTATTACACAAAGAAAAATGTTATATTTGATGACCCTGTACAATAAAATTATAGATTATTGTATTGTCAAATATCTATTCTCCATAATGCATTTACTGAAAATATGAACAGTAAAACTGAAAAAAAATGTAAAAAAGTATGAATTGTGAAATGGTCAAATTTATAAAGTTCTCACATCAAGAAATGAAGGTTGAAAAGATTAAGAACTCACACAAACTTAAACTCAAATTCTTTGAGCCTTTCAAAGCCTGTTACGAGACAAAAAGCGAAAACTTCAAAATTATGTCTTGAAGTATAAAATTATCAAGCACAGGACAAACCAAACGAAATTAATATTGAAAAATTTTAATGTTTTGTGTTTCTCCCATTCAAGCAAATTTTCATATTACATTCTGAAAGAAATTTATGTACTGTGGAATATCTGGATGAAAAAGAAAAAAAAAAATGAAAGCCTGTAACCAGGCCAAAAAATGAAGAACGTTTCCTTTCTAAAGGATTAAACGAGAGCAAAGTACATATGGATGGATACTCTTTATATGGAGAAAATTGTTTATCTACCGAAAGAGCCTCTGCATATATCCGAGAGCCTCGCCCGGATTCAATTTAACCAGTTAAACGTTAGTGGACAAAGACAATGGAAACGGAAAATGGATACATTTGTCTCCTAGATATTTCCATTAGGGTGCAAAACAAGGTCCAAGCAAGGAAACAGATTAGAACGATAAAAATCCCAAACTACTATTCTCAACTTCTTTCAAATCTTTAAAAAAATGCATGAATTTACATTACCTCTTCATACAATGGAAATTGATAAAAATTGAACTTCTAAATGAAACAGATAAAAAAATTCTTCACACTCAGCGCTCAAAGACTGTGTCCTTTGTATCGGTTTTTGCAAAAAAAATTTTTAAAAAGTAATTATATCTTTTCAGTAGACAAATTATAATAATATTCAACGAGGTGCAGAAAAGAAAGCAATTTTTCAGGGAATTATAACAGTTCGGGATGCTAAAATGGCCGGAAATACCGCATATTATCAGCAGTAGCCGGAATGCACGTTCGAAAGACGGCTTGCCATATGCCGTAGAGAGTGACCTGATAATTAAGTATATGCTAGTTAGTTTGAATTATTTCTTAAGGATCAGCGTTTATACAAGGCCAGTTTTGCGAACTTGGTGTTTATGGAAAGAAGTTCACAGAAATTAACCTTTTATAGTCCGAAGGCTGTGCCTCTCGGATCCCGAGCCGAAAATATCGGTCGCGAAACCGAAGTTCGGAGATGGTTAGCTAGTATCAGTCTGTCGCAAGGAGATGAATCCCAAGTTTCCTGATGATTTTAGAGTCGAACGCCCGTAATGTTGTTGCAAAAGCAGATAGATGAGATTGTCACACATACTTGTAGGAAAGCAAGAGAGTCGGCAAAAGCCATTTGAAGGCAAATGCTCTTAAGTTGTCCGCATCGGGTGCAAAGGAAATCGGAAATAAATGCTAAAATGTCTTGCAGGACGTGCAGTTGCAATGCCAGAACAAATTTTTGTATTTGGTTCAAGTTTTTGAATATAATATTATGGGCGCCGGAAAATACTGACTGCGGGCGTTCATAAAACTAAATGAAAATCATTAAATAAAAGTTGAGGTAATCTTGTCCTCAATATACTTATCTAATCTAATGTTCGGAAAAATTTTCATTTCTTAAGATTGGGTGATAAGTATTTTCCTGCACATAGAAACCCCTGTTTTTTGCTTTTACTGATTTTTTTTCCGTAAAAAGTAACTTCTGATTAAACAGTATCCCTGCAAAATGCTAAATTTCCCCAATGCATTCATGAGGTAATTATCAAATTTACATAGAAACCTGAAAATTACTCAAGAATCTTGAATTAAATATTGCGTTGATTAAAAATAGTTTCGCATCAAATTATTTTATATATGCATATCTGAGTAAATATGTATTTTTACCATTTTATTGTGATATTTCAGCGTCTCCTTTATTCTGCCGATTACATAAAGCTGCTTTTTATCAGAATAATATCCAATGTCACCCGTGCATAACCAACCATCGTTATCCATCATATTTTTAGTGAGTTCATCGTTTCCTACATATTTTTTAAAAACACAGTCAGATCGGAAGCGAATTTCTCCTGGTTCGTTTGCTCCTACGGTTATTCCTTTGTCAATATCTACAATCTGATATTTTCTAAATTGAAATATTCTCCCTAATTGGAACTGAACGAATGATGTACGTATTAATTTTGATACCTTCAATTCCGAATTAAATGATATTTGTCCGACGGAGAAAATATCCTGACCCTCAATTGGCATGGTGATCAGTCCTCCTGCCTCTGTGGTACCATACAATTGATATAATTTTATTTGTGGAAACTTTATCTGAATTAAAATATGAAACAAATACTTCCTTTACATCATATGCTTTATTTCTTTTGTATTATTTGTCTTTTAGTGCCTAAAAATCATGGAAATTTACTGACCTGAAACTTTTCTGCAATCTGATTTCCTAACATTGATCCGCCGGTATACAGTATCTTCCAGGTGGTTAAATCATATTCTTTGAGACGAGGATAGTCTGTTAAATACTTAATGGCATATGGTGGTATCAAGGCCCCGTGTAACTTAAAGAATACATATATTTGAAAAAATTAGCAAAGTTGATATCATTTTTCGGATGTGAATTTACAAATATCGAATACAATTTTTTTAAAAACAAACTTTAAAATTTTTATAGTATTCTATTATTTCTGCGGAAAAAATTAATGATAAGTCATCATTCAATATTTATAAATTATTTAATTATTACAGCGGTGACAGTGTTGATTACCAACTCGCAAATTAACAATTCATATCAATCAAAGTGAAAAAGCTTAGAAAAAGATCGGCCTAACGTTCCAATATTGAAAAAGCATTTTTCCAATTGGCTCAAAGAACACGTTTCCATGTCTGGAATAACAATCATGAAACAATAATTACGATTATTAAGAACCCGTGTTTTAATTTAACAGTTTTATAAAATATCGCAAGATTTACTAGTTAATTTTTTCTTGTCCAGTATGTACCTTGTGATCTTCTATAGCTTTCAGGATGACATGGGGGTCGCTGTTTGTGGTTACTGCTCGAAAACTTCCGTTAATACAGGCAAAGAATAAGAAGTAAACGCCTGTTATCCATGAAAAGAGCGACGTGACTAGTTGCGGTTGCTTCACGTCAATGAGGGACATTTCCCTGTTGAGAGCAGAACAAAGTGTGTTGCATCCTTCTGGAGGATGTTGTTTAATTCTGTTTAAAGTTCGTCAGTACTTACTGTCCATACGATAAATTAATTATGACATTTCGATGGGTTAATCCGACGCCTTTTGGAATGCCAGTTGTCCCGCTGGAGCACAGTATCAGACCCAAATCGTCGAGATTTCCCGTCGATCGTGGGGCGAATTTTGACAAATCGGTTTCGACCAATATGTCCTCCAGTCTGGCGTGGCGTTGCTCGAAATTCCGTAAGAAAACATAGCAAATAGAATATTTTGAAGAAGTTGGTAAAAAATGAAATCTATCGGTATTTCACTTACTGTTGGAGAATTAAGAAGTAAAACTGTCGCATTGGTCTTGAGCATGTTTAAGCACTGTGTAACCGTGGTTTCTATTTCGTTTTCGCAAAAAACCCATTTAGGTTGAATCTGTTGGAAAATCGACTGAAGTTCAGCTGAAATACATTAATTAAGAGCTCATATGGTTAAATAACTTATTACATTATGACATAAAATGTTGTGTAGGCGATGATTAAGGTGCGAGAGATTCTGTCAAAATTGAAGCACTTCGTACCTAACTTAAGACACTGGTCAACGGGATGAGGAATGCCTCCAGCCCACAAAACTCCAATAAAAGACGCATGTAATTGATTGCTGTTGCAACCGATTAATGAAACTATATCCCCTTGCCTTAATCCCTTTTTAATTAAACCTTGGCATATTTTTGCGCTAAATTCGAAAAGCTCCTTAAACGTCATCTTTTCTCCAGTATCTAACAAAACCTGCATAAAATCATTACATAAAAATTAAAAAATACCAATTTTTATACACTAAAGTGTATATTATAAAGTATATAAAGATGTTCTTCAATAACAATAATGCTTAGGTAGCAGGATCAGCGAATGAAAATCATTTTTAGTGTTATATATATGTCTACCTGGAACATTTTATCCATCTGTTGTTTCTTGAATTTTTTAAACAGAAAATTCCCCAAGCATGTTTCAGTTAAATCTACATCGATTTTCGGCCCTCTCAAAATGCATCTGTCGTCTCCCATTTTTTTTTTTTTTAAATTTTTAAAATTATGTTATTTTTACAACCTTAGTTTACGAAGATTTTTGCCTAAATGATGAACAAGAAATGATAAGATATTTATTTAACTTTTGAACTGAAATTTGTGAGAGTTTATCTTCCTTATTTATTCTGTGCAGTTCTTTATTTACATTATACTTAAAAGTTTAAACGCTTTTTCATGAGATGCTCCCTTTCTTCATCTAAACGTTTAACTCACGACAGCTTTCCGAAAGAAATATTCACAATACGTTATGTGAATGCAACGAAAACGGTCTAAATGGAATCGGTTACTGGCGGGAAGGCGATTCCGAAAATAAATTTATTCAGCATACTCATAGTTATCTGCACAATTGTCTATGTGAAGTTAAAAAATTTGAATGAATCAATAAAATATTTACGGAGAATTTCATTATTTATGCCTTTTTGAATTCTTAAGTTAAAATTTATTACAAATTCATTCAAAAGGTATCGGTCGAGCGATCGTGTCGAAATAAATTAGAAGATAACAAAGGTTCAGGCATCATACAATTAATAGTTAAATACTGAAAGGGAGTAACATTGACTGACAAAAGCTCTTCACGATGGCGTCCCCAGACTTTCGACCGTCTCTTTCTGGTATTTCTTCTTTTTCTCGTAAACTGTTAGTCTACCCCTAATTCATCCCTTGTTTGTCAGCTCCGGCATGAAATATGAATGCAATAAATGTCAAGTTAACAATCGAATTTTGTCCCTTCGCCATATTCACACATGCTGCTTATGCTTTTTACAATGCACTTCCAGATGTGACTATTCCTATTTCTTGACATTTATTCCATATAAAATATTTATAGTATAATATATTTACTAGTGATAACAAAAAATATTTTTTGTTACAGATTTTCTATAAAAGGACATTTACTGCGAGGAACCGTTTGAATGTTGAAATTCTTCCTTCGCAGAACACCAAATTTATATCTTGCACATATTTCTTTTTCTAATATCGTTAAATGCGAGCAAAATTTACCCTTGTCATTCGTCTTGCTTCAGATTTATGTTATTCAAATATATCTAAATGAAATAAATTTACTTTTAATTTCGGAGGTTTTGCAACAAAGGCTTTTCAATTTTTAGCTTTAAATCATTAAAAATGAAGATTTGATGTATTATAGTTATGTAAGAAATATTTATGTAAATAAATGAAAATGAAAATTTTTTTTTCTGTAAGAAGTCTATTTTTCAATTCAGGTCATGTTAAATATATTCAAGCAAATTTCTCTCTCGTTTGAAACCAAAAATATAAAATTTTTATTATCAACCATTTAGGTCCTGATTTTTTTTTGTAATAGCAAAATTTCAAATGCTCTCGACTTATTGGTAAAAATGTAAAGGGGCTCAACATTTTTTTTTTCGTTTCAAAAGGCAAATACACTGAATGCCTCAAATTTAGTATATTTACACTTTTCTTCATAATAATTAGGTTACGCTTCCGCCTGAAATACAAGGAGAATGTGTGTGAAAAAACTTTTATTACATGAATTTATTCTTTTTCGTGTACTATGTACACGTATATTATATTCTTAATATGTTACAAGCAACTTATACAACGTAATCTCTGTTTAATTTGTTGCTCCACAAATTTGATGTTTGATCAATATAATTAACCTGAGTTATTTATTCAAATTTAAGAGCTTAATGCTAAGTAAGGCAAACTTTTTTTTTTTTTGTATATATATCAAAACATGTAAAAACTTCAGTTAAAATACCCTTATCGGACCAAGTTTTTTTTAAAAGAATTCCATAAGGGTTTTATAGTTCATCTTTGCCCGTCGAGACGGTGTCAAAAAGCTTCTTGAGGTAAGCAACATTTCCGATGTTACTATCATCTCCCATTTGAACGTCGTTAGCTGATTTTATTCTTAAATAATTGATCTTGGCCTCAGATCTTCTGGAGACGGGTTCCCATTTGATCGAATTTGGCGGCGCCCTAATTGGAAAATTCAGTTATGAGTGTTTCATGTATATTTTCTTCCCTTCCCGATCCATAAATCACAATCTGTTACAATCAACAATGACACTTACCCGTTCTTTACATAATCATGGAAGATTTTGAATAGCAACTTCGCCATTTTCTTGTCATCTTCGCTAATATGACTATTTTTGTTGCCAAACTTTATCAAGTATGCAAAGTCGTCCCCGTGAGAGGCTCCAAACGTCGAATTAGTGTGAGTGAGGAATTGGGAAGTGCTTATGGTACCTTCGTAATCGTAAGAGTACAAATAAACGGGTTGTTTATTGGCTTGCGCTTGAAGAGTGGCTGCTTCTACGTTTGGAGCTATGAAGAGTCGATCGCTCAGCATTTTCGTTAATTTAAGAGCAGTTTCCTTTGATATGGTATCCTTTCCCACATAATGTTCTCTTATCATGTTTGAAAGGAGCTCTTTTTTATGCCGACTGGAATCTTCTTTGTAAAAGAGAAGACTGGGTGCGATGGTATTCCAATTTTCGTTTAACTGCTTCATAAATCTATCGTCTTCAATAAAATCTAAAAAGGAATTATTGAACATCAATCGAGAAACAAATGTATCATCTTACTTGATAGGGAAGTGTGTTTTGTTATGTAATCACTTGTGTGTAAATTAGGATTTGTCGAATTTGAAAATATTTTGTTTACAATATGCATGCGTGAAAATACGAAAAATACCTCCTGCTGGATATAGACCATCTTCGGAAGTGAAACTGACTATCCACGGTAAATCCTGAATTCTCCTTTGCTTTATTAAATTTCGAGGTTCTTCGTCGATGAAAGGTCGAGCAGAATCAGTCTCCATTACTGGACCAAACACGGAAAACGGATTATAAATCCAGTTCTGAAAATATTTATTTAATGTAAAAACAAGAAGAACTTTAAGTTTTCGCGTAATTAAAATTCATTTTATGCACTTACTTGAAAATGTTGAGATTTTTCCACAATTTTCCTGGCAGGCCTCCTCCTTAAGCATTTGATAATCGTCTTGGAATCCGTCAACGGGCATCCGATGTATTCCGCCAACTTCTTACTCTTTTCCACTCCGTCCCTGTGAAAAGCCCACGGGCACAGAGAACTTCCACTGAACGAGTAGCCTCTAGAGAACAGCCCTTTGCTCAATGCGGACAAGAAATGGTAATGGACGCTTGCTCCTCCGGCCGATAAACCAACTAGTGTCACCTTCTTTGGATCTCCTCCAAAAGCAGCTATGTTTTTCTGAACCCATTCTAGAGCTAAGGTCTGATCCTTAAGGCCGTTATTTCCAGGAGATACGGAATCTCCTGTAGTGAAAAATCCGAGAGGTCCAAGTCGATAATTTGAAGTTACCACAACTATATCTTCGAGATCCATCATGTACTCAGGCCCATATAGAGTGCCGAAGCCGAACATAAAAGCTCCTCCATGAATTATAAATACGACATCTTTATTGGACGAACCTGATGATACATATACGTTTTGTAACGTTAATATGTAAAAAAATATTTTATGTTGCATGGCTTTGATGTTTGGCAATAATAAAAGAGAAAAATTTACTAACTGACTAAAATAGCTGATTAGTTTATGGAAACTGTGATCACAATAGCAGGGGATTGTTTATTTTCAATCATTTCCTATTACAAAATATTTAAAAACCCCTATATCTTGTTTACGATCACGGAAAAACATGTTAACACTCTGTTTTTAAAGTTAGTCATACTCATTTATTTGCATGTTTTCGTTTGAAAGTTTAACCAAAAATGTGAAATTTATTTTTCTGTCCCTCACTTTAAATTAAAATCTAAAGGATGCCACAGTGAATGTTCGTATTTTTTAGAAGAAAGATAGCCTCACCTTCTTGAGTGTATATGTTGAGAAATAAACAGTCTTCATCCCCAATCACGGAGAAAATCCAATCACCATTTTCATCCCTTGTTCGTGTAAAATGATCATACTGCAGGCAGGGGCTTCCTGGTTTGGTTGCATTCCATTCACCGATCCAAGTGCCCCTCAGGGGCTCAGCCTCCTGCAAGAGAGAAAAGCTCGTTTTGTAAAAATTTCCCGTCTCAGGAAATTGCGGGAAAGCGCGCAACTTTGTAAATTAAATCCGTGGACGTGCCTTAAATCTTCTGTCATTGAGCGGAGGTTTTGCATAAGGAATGCCCTCGAAAGACTGGTAGATTTTGCCGTAATGGGAAACCGCGTATTTGCCCACTATCGCACCATTCTCTGTATTAACACGAGGTTGCTTCGAATCCAAGCAATTTATCAAAATTGGGCACAAAAGCGCGACAAATGTCACATCCCAAACGCCCATACTCGTGGCTCTCCTTCAACTAAACCATTCTGATTTTTATATGACCGTAAAAATTAAGTTTATATTTGCTGCAAAACGCCGCCTGATCCCCGAACACGAGTTTGCAGACTGTTACAAAAATCAAGATGGAACAGCTTCTTGAATTTATTTGCACTATGATTTATCTCAAACTCAGTTTCATAAAATATATAAAAACCAAATATTCAAGTATTCGAGATAATATATGATGTTTAAAATTACTGTCACGGAAGGAATTCTCGGATTTCGTCATAAATCTTACTTGTATATGTCAAATTATATAAATTCACAAGTTATTTATTTTATTATTTAGAGGTCTGATAATTTTCTATTTAAACTTGTTCCAAAGATCGAAAGTTCATATAACGTCCATATTAAAAAATATACGATACATTTCTTAAATTGCAAGGATTTATAATATTTAAATTTTCCGTATCGCAGTTATTATCATTAATTATTTTATTATTTTAGAAATGGAGAATTAATAGAAATACTTTTTAAGATTATACTAATAATATACCGTAGCAAAATATTAACCGATATACATACCACATTAAGCGGCCGTAGACTTTAATTTGAAAACTGTTAAAATGTTTTTCCGTTTAAAAATATAAAGTTCATATTTCTTGTGTTTTACCGTAAAACGTATAAAATTAAACGGTCTCATTTTACATTAACTATATAAAAAATTTAATCATAATATGAATGGTAAAATATTTTATACTCTGAAACCAAATATTTTCAATGCAGATGGATTGTAAGCAAAATGAAAAAATATTTTTTATTTCAACGATAATTTATTTTTTTGATTATTCATCCATAAAATTTAAATTCCTATCTTTCAATAAATTGGGTTACGTCAGTAGTAAAGAGCACAAGAATGTTAATGGTAAATAAACTATTAATAGAAAAATTTTGACGCAAAATTTGAATTAAAATTACTAATGGGGTGAGAATTTTTTTTCCTTCTCTTTTTTTAAACAATGGCAAAGAAAAAATTGATTCAATCATATAAATATTATATAGCGGTAGAAGAGATAAGTTTTCATAACACCAGAAGTTAGAAAAAGTATTTAATAAAAAAAATTAATGCAATATAATAATAATAACAACAATACATATTGAAGTGTATATAATATAAACATCCTTTAGCACCATTCTTAATAACGATTGCCACACACTTTCTTAATATTAATAATATATGATTACCTTAATAACAAATAATGTTAAGAACTTTAAGAATTGTATATATAAGAACTTTAAGAATATATTTATAATTTTATCTGTTCTGACGTAAGTTTTGCAGTTTAAATAATACATTTATTTAAATCATACTATTTGAATATAAATATTAGCAAATTATTTTAACAATTAAAATGAATTTTTAACAGCTTTATAATTATACAATTATATGAATTTACTTATGACGTAAAATTATGTATTGAGTAAATTATATTTTACATGACAATAATAAAATGATGCATTTGCATTATAAATAATAGGAATGCCAAAAATTGCTAGACAAAATTCGTAGGCTTCAACAGAAATTAATCCCACAACTTTTATAACAAAATGTTTAACAATTATATACAATAAACATCGATATCGTGTACACCATTACTTTATTTACAAATTCAAAAGAAATTTTTTTTTAACATTAATTTTTCTATATAAAAAGTAAAATTTTACCCTACATTTGTCACAAATATAAAAACTTGCCTTTTTTCTCAAATGAAATTTGAGAAAATTGATTATGAACACAACTATAAAATACCGTAATACATAAGAAGCAGGTATTTGCACAAAAAGAAAAAGAATAAAGAGAGACATTAGAAAAAGGAAGTTTCTTAATGAAAAACTTCAGGTCGGGTCATGGGATTTTATTTTACTTATACATGTATTTAATAAAATTTTTATACATACGTAAAATTTGAAATACACATAAGCATGTGCATATATCAACTGGTTTTTTTCAATTATGTTTAATTAACAATGTTCTGCATTTTAAAAAAAAATGTGAGTTAATACATCTTCTGATGAGTAATTTTCATTGTTATTCACAACATAGTTATGGTAAGGTAATACTAATAAACAATTCTTTTTTTTTATTTACGCCACGCTGTTTTTCTTTTTTGATTGAGCAGAACTTAGACAATATCAAAATATCTCATCAGATTCTTCCTTTCCTTTCTTTGCAAAGCCTTCGAGCTTTTTGCAGCCATTCAAATAACGATCAGAAATAGCATCCAATAGCAATTTTTCTTTCACTGTAATTGTTCCTAGTTGCAAAATCTATAACATTACGGTTTCGGATAGAACTAGAGAAATCTGCGGACTTCGTCCATATCATGGCAACACTAAACCGATTCTCCTCTGCTCACTGGTTTTCATTGTCTGGGCACTGGAACAACATCGCGGGAGGTAAACGCCCTTATGAAAGGCATATTTTGCAGGTTCTCCCCGGCTGCGTCGAAGACATATCTAACGGTTCCCGACCAAGAAACGATTAAATGAGCAAGCAGCATGTAGAACAGAAATCGGAAAATTCTGTCGACAACATAATATCTGAAAGGAAATATATATGCGTATGACAAATCATAATTGCATGCATTCAGAAGCGGTAATTTTTTTTTTTTTGCAGCAAAAAATTGATAAAACTTTTATTTAAAAATTTTAGCTCTCATTAAAAACATTTTTATGTATTTCGACAAAATATTGAAAGCGGCATTTATGCTTTCGTCTCAAATGATTTTTTTTTTTTTTTCACAGTGAACCACATTACTAAACGCATTTCACTTTCGAAGAATTTAAATGAGTGTTGGGACCATCTAAGTTGTGAAAATCGAACAAGCTTCCAGCGCAAAATGTCCATGCTTCTTTTTCCTTTTCAAATCTCCACATATTAATGGGTTCCCCGGGCGCATTCTCCGTCCGGGAGGACGCACGAACCGGGAAAGGTTCCGGCACCCGAACGACTTACATTTTTACTATGCGCCTAGCCCTCGGTAGATTTTCCAGCGGCTCTTTCAGGCAATAGATCCTGGCCCCCAGGAAGCAATTTTTTATGTATGGAAGAATGTCAATGCATTTGAAATCTATCGGAAAAATTTTTTTATCCTCCGGATGCATGCTATCTCTCATATGCAAAAACTTCTCGTTTCGGAAATGCCACTGGTGAGTTGTGAAATATTGTAGATATTCGAGACCTAGAGCGATTCTGTTCTGCACCCGTATCATGCTGGAAATAAAAAATTTACGCTGTATGCGACCTTGCACATTTTTAAGCTGCTTGGTTTGCTTAATTCAAGAAGCTTCTGCACTTACAATCTTTTCTGCCGGAAGATGAAAAGAAAAAAGTCAATAAAATAGGCGGGCAGCCAGTGCATGAAGAAGGCGCAAATTTTATGCATAATCAGAGAGTTTCTTATGTTACCGTCTGGAAACCACAATATCATATCGAAAGGCTGGATGAAAGTGAGAGATCTTCCCTTCTCCAGGACTTCTCCCCAGGTTATCGGCCTTTCTTCTGACTGAGTCAAGTTGAAGACCTGAATTTCCTCCGGCCTGTAACAATTTACGTTTCCTGCCGACAGTGCACCAAACTTAGGTCGACCTGTTGTCAATTTTGACTTACTTCCTTTCGCTGACAATTTTTCTCGCGATGCCGATCAATCCGTTGACTGCATAATCAACGGGAATTAGCTCTGCATTGTACTCCGCTTTTGCGTACATCGTTCTGAGAACGCCTTTGCCGGCCGCAACCATGATGCCCACCGGTCCGTTGAGGTTATCCACCCAACCCTCGCAGGGCTCGCGGTAAGCCGGTACCACGACCGAAGGCCTGGCGATGCAGACGGGCAGATTCGGGTACTCGTCACCGACCAGTTTTTCGGCCAGGCGCTTGGAAAACGTGTAGGTGTTCGGATGGGGGGCGATTAGCCTGGAAAAATTGATCTGCCGCAGATTTGCAGTAGAAAACTGGCAGATAAATCGTTGTGACGAGAACTTACTCCTTGGTGATTTTATCCAGCTGCTTGATGTCCATCCATTTCACGAGATTCATCAGGTCAGTCGGGTTGTAAGGCGCTTCGTATAATTTCTCCTCGAGAACGGGTTTGTCGACGTGGCAGAAGGCCGTTGACACGTGAACGAAGCACTGAAAAACAATGAGGATTTTTCATTCGCGTCATTCGTGTTTGTTTTTCCAAATCACGATGACAAACATCGTCGGGACGCCCATTCGCCGACATTGAACTCTTATTTTTTTATATTTTTCTCAAAACTTGATTCCAATGTCGAAAATTCTACGTTATGCAAAGGCAAAAAGCCCTGCATGCAGGGGATTCACTAACGTTCGCCGGACCATTATAAAAGGTAATTTAATTACTTGGGAAAAAATTATGCCTCTCATCGCTGTTTTACAGATAAATTGAACGTTTGTAACATTACACGTTAAATTTTTTTACGTGTAAGAAAATAATAACGCTTTAAATTACGGAGATCAGCGAAACAGCTAATTTTCAGAAGTCGCCGGATTTTTATTGCATTCTGTCTAAATTACAGGTTTGCCTATGCACTTTCATATATTTCAAAACGAAGTTCTCCTATTACGACATTTTTAAACCATGCCCCACTGACATGAATTATCCAAACCAGTTTTTTGGAATATTACAAGAGTCAAAACTCTCAAAGTACAGGCATGCGAGTCTCCTGTTAGCGTTTGATAATAATGAATATTTCTATGATACATGTAAAAAAACCTCGTGAAACCCATCAGTTTGACATTTCATTTTGACATTGCTCATTGAAAATTATAAAAATGATGCTGACAAATTTGATGTTTCATCATTTCGGCTGACACAGCTCTGGAAAGAGAAAAGAAATGGAATTTTACTCGAACGGTGGCTTTTACTTTAATATCCTGTTTGGTTCCTCCTATCCGATGAAATCAACAGTAATTGTCTGCTGTACGGCAAACCATCGACGGCAACCTTAAAACTATCCGCATATGCGTGAAAATCTGGCTAAAAGAGGCTCAAATTATTATCATTATTTTTTTTTTCTCTCTTTTCACGGCAAAATTTTGAAAATTTTTTTGAAAACCCTTTGCTTTAAGTTAACAGACTATGTTATTGTGCATCAGCCGGCGGGAATCGGGTGTCTGAGGCGGTGTAAACGCGATCCACTGTTATGCCCGCAGTATTTTAAAGTTTACATTTACAAATACACATATAAATAAACGTAATGCAATCATTAATGCGATCACCACGTTAGCGTGTCCGAAGATATGTCAAAAATAGGAAATCAGGGTCGGAAGGGAACAGTCCGTGAAATCTAGTCCGCTATTTCACCCACGTTTACATAATCCCTCAATTACCTGTACTTTCTCCCAAATATCTTCGCGCCAGCCACACTCGCAAGGCCGTACCTCGCTCGCCACTCCACCGACGGTCCAATTCTCGTTAAAAACAGAAAATAAAGAAAACATAATGGGAAATAATGCTAAGTCACATAATTCATTATTATTATTATTATTTTTTTTTTTCAAATTTTTTACTTAACCGAAAAAAACAAAAATTGTTACATAAATAACTTTATATTTTGCTTTTGTCTCATTGCCTGTACGAAGCTTACAGCGATTTTTAATTTCAATGAGTGAATTTATCATTGAAAGCGATTTGTGACGGATAGGATGATGTTTGATTCTCAGCAATTGGAAAGAACACCTCAGTTCAAATGCATTAATATTGCACGCGTGCGATTGTTGTGTATGTCACTTTCATGTTGGTTCGCAATCATTAAAACCGTATAATTCTGAAGAGCGCGAATTTAATTTTTGCCGCAAGAAAAATGTCTAAATTTCTTTAGTCTTTTTCGTGCCTTACGGTTCCTTGGAGAGCCTGAAAAAATTTTGCTTTCGGTACGTTTCAATGGTCTCCAGCAAACGTTCCATTATGGGACAAGCAATGGTTAGATCGCTTTGCGAGAGCTTTAAACCATTTTCCCTTTGTAATAAGAGCAAGCTTTCCGCTTTCCGGAGCCAGGATCTCGCATAAGGTCGCGGTCGAATGGGCGCATGCCTCGCGTTATGCTGCATTGTGAAACATATTGTGGGAATCCACATCTTGTACATCTGCATTATTGCATTGTTTAACGGCGGTGAACGCCAAGCATCGGGGTGAATAGTAAATCTCACACGACAATATCACCGATATTTTAGAACAAATGATTTGACGTTTTATAAACAGCCGTTTCTAAGGTCGATGGATATAATAATTTATATTTAACTAATCATTATCTGTTACCTGGCACTTGCAATAGTCCGGAACATTTTTTTTTTCATCACGAGCATTATAAATTCGAAAAATTTCCCAACTGATTATACGTATTAAAAGTACATTTTTTTAGATATCAACACGAACTAAAATATTACATAGCATCATACGGGGAAAATTTTTTTTTTTTTTACTAGAAACCAGAAAGTGACAGTGGTCTATGCTGGTTAAGTCAGGTTAGCGTAACGAAGAGGCCTACACTGAATGGATCACTGATAAATATGTCATTAAATTAATACGTGAAACAGGAAGAATTTGAAATCAATTTTTCAATATAAAAACAATATAAATACAGATATATAAAAATGGAAATTTTACAAGTGAATATGGATATGAACTTTAACTTAAAAGCTTTCACGTCGATAAATTTTAAGAAACATTTTACTAGTGCAGACCAACTTAGAGCCACATCATGTTTAGAAAGAAATAAAGGCCTTATATAATAACTGGCCATGTTATAAGGGTTTTATCATTAAGTCTATGCTCTATGCATTAATGTAAATGCATTAGTGTACTTCAATTTTTTTTGTTTGAACTATTGAAAGATTTGAAGTAATATTAAAAATTTTATTGTAACTCACAATTTTTAACTGCTGTTAAGTTCACAATTTTATAGCACAAATCTATTGATTTCAATACAGACCGAAATCGTCTAAGTAATTAAAAAGTTTTTTCCGGTAAAACCGATACTGTTTAAATCCATGCGTTGTCTTTTCGAAAATGTATTTAGTTCCAAGACCTTTTCATGTCTTTCGAATAAGATCTTTTTCAATTTTAAATATCTCGATTTCCTGAAATGCAACACGATGCGAAAAAACATTCTGACACATCCAAAAATTGGATAAAAAAAAATAATAAATAAAAATTTATTATTTTATCTTCTTATTAAATAATTACGGGATTTCATTTTCGCTTCTTTGTCATTATGGAGTTCAAAAATTAATGCAGAATCTAATGTTGGATGCGATAAGGAAGCGTCAAGCTCACTGAAGCCTGCTGAACGGTATAGTTTAGTCAATAAGAACGAAAAAAGAACCTGGCCCAAGGAGGAAATGTGATTTACACTGGCAAAATTAAATATTATCCGAAAAATTGAGTACTGGAAAATTGTTGTTACTGGGCTTTAGGAATCTAAGTGAGCCGAGGGGGGCTTAAAGGATGAAGGCATTTCCATCCAGAGCGTGTAAAAAATTTAAGGAGATGAACTTTTGGCCAAAATTCGGGGGAACCCAACCTGCCTCACGTCCTGGTCCTAACTTGTGCAGACTTACTTTCGATGTGCAGACCATTGCACTTTTATTATTACCCCATAAATTTGATTGATGTAACACCAGAGCATCTAAAAACCCTACAATTATAATAAATACCATAATGGAGAGCCATAAATTAAATATCATTATATTTCTTTTTTTTTTTAAAACGCGAGAGGCAAAATTTTGTAGTTTATCAAACGCTAAAAGCGCCGTCCGTAAGCTATCCATTATACAATTTGTTACAATATTCATGTTTATTTATATTTCCATTGTAATTTACTACAGGTGATGGGTTTTTAGAATGACTAAAAATTAACAGCTTGGATTTTCAGTTTGGGGCAAAATAGATATATAAAGTTAACCTAAATAAAGTAAATTCCAAGCATTAACAATAACAATATATTTCTCAATGGCAATTATAGTCTGGGGCAATGTGCAACGAAAATAGGTACGTAAAATTAACCTAAATAAAATAAATTCCAACCATATCGCTAACACTATATATTTCATTACAATATTCAAATGGAGTTTTTCATCTAACCGGCAGTCAGAAAAATTCAGTCTTTTTTTTTTGTTCTGAATAAAGAGAATCCAAAATTACTGCTTCAAATTATTATTTAAACACGGTCATTAATTAGGCAACAAATGCATTATATTGTAATATAATTAATTATCTAAGGTTAATTTTACTGAAAATAATAGTAAAATAATCCATTTTACTAGGTTTTTTTTAAATAACTAAATAGTTATTTCGTTAAATTCTGCCTTAAAAACGAACTTTATGTGCAATACTTTTGCAAGTATTAAAAAAATATTATATATAGAACATTAAATATAATAGATTACATTTCACTATTTTCTAGTTTGCGGATATTTTGAAATGGAAAGTGAAAAATATTTTAATTTAGCAACATTATTGATTTAACAATTCTTTAATGCAACTTTGCATTTATTTTTTTGCACATATATTAATTTATTTTAATACTTATACATTATGTATGGAAGGGAACTGCATTAAGAAAGCGCCTAATTATTTCATAATTAGAACACAAAAAGTGTTCTATTTATATTATAATTAACATAAGTCCTACATCATCCAAGTCATTGGATAGAAAATTAATTGTGACACTGGATAAGATTTCTAACAGCTTAAAGCTCGATAATTTTCCACAGACCAAGTGTTAATTTTGCATTTCTTAACAATTTTAATTTACCTATTCATAAAATGTTAGGACTGACGGATATTATTCGAGATTATGTGCCACATCGAGCTGATTCTGCACCGACAATGTTTTTCTCTTTTTTAAGTTTTGTCGAGTCGATAGTGACTTTCTGAAAACTTTGGTTTAAGCAAATGACTTTATCAAAAAGGAAACGAAAGCACAGATAATGCAAGGTTATTTTTTAATATCGAACATTATTCTATTCGTTTGTTATGGAGTCAAAAGGAGATGTTATCGCGAAGGGATTTAATGTTCCTGTCCCAGTACAGTTCCATTTTATCTTTTGTGGCACTTTCGAATTTTGCAAAGAGTGACTCGGGTTAGGTTAAGTTCAGAGTTCTTAACTAATCACTGGCGATACTCACCTCGAGTTTCTTCATTGTCTTTGCAAGCTGCAACACCCTCCACGTTCCCCAAACGTTCAGCTCCACGGCATCCTTAAGGTTAGATTCCAGCTTAAGGGTGGCCGCTCCGTGATACAGGATTGTCACTTCCTCCACAATTCTCTTCCTCAGAGCTTCGCTGATGCCGAGATCGTCTAAGATTAAGTCTCCGGGAACGGGAACGATTTTTTCAATCAAATGAGGTTTCTCTCTGTTTATCCTGTCGAACAACTGCGAAAAGCGTAAAATTCCAATAGATTTATCCGAAACTTTTTTTTTAACCGGTTCAAAAACCGAATCCGTTCGGGAAGCTTTACCGGGAGTTTGAAAATTTCCTCCATCCGACTTTCCACCGATTTTCCGCGCTTTGGTCTGACGAGCATGAAAATATTCTTGACTTCGGAGCAGCTGTAGAGCAACTTCTCAACCAGCACTTTACCCATCAGCCCGGATGCCCCGGTTATGAGAATGCTGCGGTCTTTGTAAAACTCCGACAGTCTACTTTTACAATAATCTTGCGACATTGTGGAAAGACAGATCTTTTAAGTTCTGGAGTGGTAAAAGCTGAAAGAGAAGGAAGGTGTCCGAAGATGAGACAGGAAGGCTGACATCTTAAGTTTAATTGCCAGAGAATGAAAGTATGACCCTGGTTATGTAATAAAATACCTTAAAATTTTTTATTAACATTTTGACGTTTTTTCTTGGCTAAGAAAATTCGTTTTCCAGAGACCCGAAAGGAATCCGGTGCTTTGGAATTGGGAAAATTTTCATTCTTTTTAGTGAACAACCATGTTAGGTGATGGAGGTATTTGACAGCATTCAGCCTGCTTTTCAAAACGAAAACTTGTGATTGAAAACCACGATGTGTTAATTTATATGTCATTTAATCCCTTATATCAAAGATCATCGGGTTTTCCGTCCCACACCGCACACAGGCTCCTGTTTTCTTTGTGTCCCTTATGTTAGTCAGACGTTCAACACATCGCATTTCGGGGTTGTTTATTATTAGTTCAAATAATTTTAAACTTCTTATCAAATTAGTAACCACTTTGCTGTTGGTATTGTTTCTGCCTAAATTCCGAAATCAATCTATTTTAAAGTAATATTTCCATCAGAAAAATTGTGATACTGAACTTTTCTCTGAGAATGTCTTATCCAACTTATCTATTAAATTGTATTTGATTTTATTATTATAAAACCATATTTATTTTATTTTTTTATGGTTGTGAAAATCTTCATCCGAAGGACAAACACATGTTTTATCATCAAGAAAAAATATGGAAATTATAATGTTATAAATATTTATTTTGTTTGCGTCATGAAAATTTTCGAAGTAAATATTCAGCAATACATACATATATTCAATTAAAATCTATTAATTTCATAATAAAACTTATTAGAAAAAATTTATTTATATTATTATATACGTTTCGAATATTCCGTGTTTTTTTTATTACGCAAGTTTTATACAATTTGATGACATTCAACGAATTCACATTAGGCAATTATAATATATTTTTCCTTAAAGTAATCAACTGCAATGAATATTATTTAGCCTTTTCAGAACAAACCTCCATATACTTCAATTACCTAATGACCGAGAAATTTAAACTACAAAAATTTATAGAGAATATATGAAAGCAATACTAATCCTGTAGCTCTCTGCACGGTTTTTTCAAAATCTAGGCATAAGATTAAATGTTAATATGAACAGTAAAAGATGTTTTCATTTTGAAATATATTTTCAAAGTTTATCGATACTGAATATACTGATAAACAAACTTAACAATATTTAAGATTAATTTAATAAATATTTATTCATTAAAAAAAATTTAAGATATTATAAATAATTTTTATCTATATTAAATATTTAGATAAAATAATATATGTATAATATATCTATTATACATATTATTAGATATGTTGGCAATGGAATATATGAATAGAAATATGTAAGTACAAATTTATGATATATTTGTGTTAGACTTCACAAAATTATTACTGAACATTACATTCTATTTCAATTAGGATGTATGTGATATTGCCTGAACAAACAAAACATGATTTAATTTTAATTTAATTTAGCCATGAAAGCTAAATTAAACTATAGATTAACAGAATCAGTTTTTGCTGCTATTGACTAGCTTTCGACTCGGATCAATTCATTGATTGTTAATTTAGATGGATGTATTTTTGTAAATAGCATAGATTTCGATTTAGGGTGAAAATCATGCAAAATACTTGATCATTTTGAACGGCATTTTATCGATGGTCGAAGTGGTCCAAAAACTTGTATTTTTTCTAATAAATAGTTATAAAATTTTCACTATCGTTAATTTAGCAATAGGTATCGGATTTTAATCAAATGCGTTTTTTTTTTGCGTTGTGATATTAATTATTAAGAAAGCAATAACTTTCAAATTTTTTTCCTCGTAATTTTAAAAGCTGTTGTTTTAAAGAGAAATTTTCACTTACTTTAACAAAATTAAAATAAATCTTTAATAAATATCTTCTTCTTTAAAGTTTTCGTAAACTTGTAGATAAAACGCGGTAAACTTGTCAAGCTCGAGGTTGTAACACTACGCGACCACTACCGAACTGATGGAGATCTCCAGATACACTGGCATAACAGAAACAGACAGAAATACTTGTTCCTACCACTGAATTAAATACTATTCTGATTTAATAAAACAGTGTTCTTCGTACCGTAATTGTTTCCGCGGCTTTATTTAGTACTTTTTTCATTTGATCAAATTGCAATAGTCTTCATATGGGAATGATATTTTTTTTTTTTTTTTTACTGATCTTCCGCGTTTTGTCCCCGAATATTATGACAATATTAACTCCAGTTATAATTTTAATATTGTGTTAAAAATACAATTCTTCCTGTATTCTTCAGATAAATACTGTGAATGTTAATAATGCTTATCACGTAGGTACTTTCTCCGAATCCGAAGGGTAATGCAACTTATCCAAATATTAATCAGCCCATAAATTATTTTTCTAAAGAAATAAATAAAATATTTTAATGAAAAATTAAAAATACAACATCAAGTAAGACCTGATAAGGTCATTCTCTCATTAACGATGTCTCTTGAATAAATAAGTGCTGTCTGAAATCAAGACTGTTGCAACACTAGCGAATTGAAACACTTCTGCGACAGAAGGCGCTGTGGCACTTACCCGAAGGGAATTCGCCGCAATCACTAAAAGTCGAATGTTAGCTCCAAACAGTTATGTACAGAATCAAGTTGAAGACTACTTGATGCTTTTCCCTCGACAACCTTTTCTGGGACATATAAGCAGAGGAAAAGCTTAGTACGAAGAATGTACGGCTACCCAAAGATTGGTAAGAGCTGCAATTGTGCTCGGGTTGCAGCCGAACAGGTAGGTGCAGAGTACTATAGCAAGATAAGTGAACGTTTCGAAAGTGATGCGGGACCTTTGGAAATATTTGCGGTGCCTCGAGCCATGATAATCTGCATTGGTTGCATTTGAAATGCCCACTCCGTTCGTGGCAGCAAGTTAATGGCAGTGTTTTCCCTGCTAAACAAGTGATATAATCGATCGGAATCGTTTTTCTTCGGTCTCAGATTTATATAATAAAAAAGGGATTGTAAATTTGGATGAAAATATCTGAAGGGTATGATGTGCGCACGTTAAAAAAGTAACAGAAAAAAAAAACGAGAACGGAGCAAATACAGGAGGAAACACGTGTGGGGATCTTAAGGGACGGGGAAAAAGTGCCTTCGAAACCGGCTTTTATGGCATCCAGATTTCGCGGCTAAACAAAGGACAGACCATCCCCTTAAGAAAGAAAGAAATGCAAAAGAAAAATAGGAAGAGAAAACGAACTACACTCGAGGCAAAGTCCAGACTCCAAATCCCGTCCTTTGGATCATCACGTTCTTATTTGTCTCGCCCGAATACCCTGTTTTCGTTCTTATTTTTCAAAATAATTAACGCGATCAAGTTTCAAACGATAATTTGATCAGAGCAAGATACTGGTTATAAGCGAAGATATTTGAAAAAATAATGTACAAGAAATGAAAGTGATCGTACATCGCTCGGACAACTTCATAAACGAGATGTGATAATAAAAAACCAAGGTGAACCGCAATAAATCCTTTTTCTGTTAAGCCAAGTTTCATTTTTTAAAATTTTACTTGTCTGCTTGCTCGCTCCCATCGGGATCGCGATGGATAAAATTCGATTTGCATTTTGCAAATGGCTGCGGCATTGCGACTCCCAAGGCGAACCGGAAAAATCCCGTGTCAAGTGCTGATTACTCGCGGAGAAGCCGAGAATTAGTGGATTTAGAACTTAATAAACGGAAATGAGGAGGCTTTGATTTGGACACTTTTTTATTTAGTTTCTCTGATCGCAAGACAAACGCGCATACTTTTAGAAAATTTCATCTGACAAAATCGCCATTATTCCGAAAGTCGCCGGTTACTTTTTCACTCTCTTCGCATCCGTGGCAGCAGTTCCCTTCTCCACCGGAAACTGATCGCTCGTTTTTCCCTGATTTTCCATTGCAAATTTCGATTTCTTTAACTTCTCTGGATCCGTGATCAGTCGAAACTTCTCGACGACCTTTTTTATCATGTTCCTCTTTATAAAACCGCTTTCCCTCGATCTTGGAACCTTCGGTATGAACACGACGCCCGCTTTCAGGTGCTTGTGCTCCGGAAGTATGCCTACAACATTGCAGCCTCTTTAAAACAACGGCCCCAACACGATTTCGGGACTGAAAAGCGATCAAGCGTGGATTAAAAAGAAAAATTTTATAACATTATGAACCGTAAACAAAAAAATAATCAAACTCGGTTATAACGTAATTCCGGCGTGATTGCATTGACCTGTAATCACGGTTTAAACCGCAGTCGCACTTTACTATATTTATGCACCATCTTTCCATTTTATTTTAATTACCTTAATTATCTGATATATTGTTGGTTCCATGAAAAAAAGGAAATACCTAACGTAATAAAGAAACACTAAATTAGCGCTTTTATATATGAAAAATACTTTATATGATTTCATAACTTTATTTTTTTAAGGTGAAATTATGCTTTGAGATCTGCTCTAGTTCGTTATAAGATAATAAGAAGTTTCAAGCATGAATTAATGTTTATTTAATGATTTACTTTTGTTTTCACTTATTTCCGAACAATTTCGTTATAATATTATTTATGATGAGGCTCGCTTATTGTAAAAATTAACATGAATATGTTCGACTGTGAATTAATTTTGCGAAAACTTTTATGAAACTTCCCTCGTTACGTGTGAAAAGGTGCTATCCTGATGTTTTGTCCATCAGGACTATATTCAATGCGAACAATAAACAAAAATTAAAAACAAAAAGATAAAATTACCGTAACTTTGTATTAATTCAGTATGCTTTTGGTTGAAAATGAAAATGAAACCAAAAAATTTTTAGCCTAAGAACGAAATAATCCTTTGCAAGATCAAACGATATTGAGAAACTTAATTATTTTGACCGAAAATGTTACAGAATTTTATTTATTTGGAATCTATAACTGCATGTACGTTTTTCCATTTCTGCTTAAAAAAGGAAAAGGTTTAAATGTAAGGAAATTTTATTTTTTACAAAAATTGGCACAGTGCGGATTTTTATTTCCATTTTAACACGATCTTTAGACTGGGTCTAAAAATGAAAATAAAATTAGGTTTTTAGAGGTCTTCAGTTTCGCGTCTCGTACTCCTACCTTCCACAAGTTTTATGATTTCCTGTGCTGCCGCCTTTTTTCCCGACTGCAGCACCACAAACGCCGCAATGTGGTATCCATCAGATGGATGAGGAATGCCACTTACCACGCAGTCTTTCACGGAATCGAGAGATTTTATTATCCCTTCTATCTCCAGGGGTGAAATCTGAAATGAATAACAGTCAGCAAAGAGGAAACCCCGAAGGCGTCACCCCGAACGTAATATGAAACATGAAGACAAAGATGTGCTGCAGCACATCATCTTACATCGTGATCCTTGTATTTTATGATTCGATTTAGTTTATCCAAAACGAAAAAATTCTTTTCCTCATCGAAGTATCCGTAGTCGCCGGAATGTAGAAATCCATCTTCGTCGATTAAATCCATACTCGCTTTTTCATCGTTTACGTATTTTTTCATCATTGTGGGTCCCTTAAAGCAAAGCTCCCCAGGCATGAGAGGTCCCAATGTTTCATTAGTCGTCGTCGATACTACCTGAATGTAAAATTGTAATATATACTTAGAATTAATTTTTTCTTTAAGCTGGGCAAAAAACAAATCAGTCCCAAAAGAGTCTAATATCTTACTTTAGCACAGCATAGAGGTACTAACTTGCCCATTGATCCTTGTTTATAGTCTTTCTCGGGTTCTATTACGATTCCGCTCATTTCCGCTATCGAATACGAAGTTTTAACATTTAACCCAAGTTTATCCTTAAAATTGCATATTTTTAGTAATATAATTGATTATGCCTTGAATGTCCATAATATAAGAAAATATTACCTTAGTCCCCTGAATCAAATTATAAGGTATATCAAGTCCGACTGCGTAAATAGTGCATGAAGCTGCATTATAATTTGTTTGATATTTATGTTTGTACAATCCCCAGAGTTTTATTGAATATAAATAGCACGTGGTTACCTGAGAATGATATCGGAATTAATATTTATACGATCAATGAAACATGTTAAGTGCATGAAACTGTACCCACACTGTATGTTTCTATTGATTTCATGAATGCCTCTTCGCCAAAATCGCTCATAACGATCATTTTCGATCCGAAGTAACATGACAGCAGCAGAGAATAGATCCCGGACATCCATATCATCTTCTGCACCATCAATATTACGCTAGAAGGCATTATTTCCGATTTTTTTGCCCTGTGAAAACGAAAAGAAAAAGTCCATTCTTAAAATTCTTCTACAAGTTGTTATCCTCGATGAACTTGTTTCTACCATTCCAAATAAAACAGTGAAAGTCACAATGTCAATATGTAGCGTTGCGTCGGTGACCGATACATTGCAAAAAAATTGCTAAAATTAATAGCACAAATCAAATTTATTTCAATTGATCCACTTTATAGTGAACTCTTGTATTGTTAAAATGTTCATATCCAAATAACACCATAAATATTAAGTTTTTTTTACATATTCTTGTCACTGTCTATGGCGATATATTCACATTTTTTTATGCAATACCTTTTACACCGTAGAATAAATTTTTCTTCGGCTTTCAAAACAAACAGTTTTTCCATATTTCTATATTTTTCTCATGTTAAAATACTTGTGACATACTATGAAATTTCATTATTACACGGTAAAATTTTTTACATTGATATAACATTTTCGGGAGCGACTAACGTGTTGCTCCGGTTACTTCATCGACACTCAAGTACCCTTTTTAGTGGATAGTTGAAAGCTTCAAAATTACAGTGACAAGAATTTTAAAAATATACAATACATCTTTTTCAACTTTGCTTACTCATAACGATTAAGTATGGCCAATAGATTTGAATGGGTTAACCCAACCCCTCTAGAACCAGCTCCTTCTTGCAGAGATTTAATTATCAATATGAGCTCTTCTTTAGGGTTTTTAATTTCAACGGGTTGAAATGAATCTAAGTTTTCGCCCTTTCCCCGTATGAACTCCGGAAAACATTTAAAACGCGAATTTAATGATGCCTGGTTGAAAAAGAAAAGCAAAATGCAGGAAATTTTTCCTTTACCGAAGGTGGAACAGGAGTCTAGGGACAAAGGCCTGACTTACAGAGTCGTTTAGAAGGAAAGCTTTCGTTTCGTCGACTTCCCCCAGGATGCTTTGGATGATTCTTCTTAACAAGAATAACTGCCGATCGTCAAAGATGAAAAATCTCGGCTTTATATGCAACAGCAAGGGCTTCAGTTCATCTGGAAAACGTCAACCGTGGCGTTCGGTAACGAGGGATTCCGGTTGATTCACTGCTTCTTATGCTCGAAAGCTTTCACGGGAACTTACCAGGATTTGCGTAGTGTGATATTGGAACCGCAACTGCTCCTGACAAGAAAATTCCCGTCAGTGCCACGTTCATGTTGAGGCTGTTGTTTCCGGCGATTAAAATGTAATCGCCTTTCATTACTTCATATTCCCGAAGGCCCTCGGCAACAGCAACGCTTTGTCTGACAAAAGTTCCAGTTGTCATGCTAATGCCAGATTCGACACTCACCTACGTAAGAATACAAATTGTATTTTACGGAAGCTATAGATTTTGAATTTGCTTACGGTAAATAACGAAATAATAAGGTCAACGAAAGATTCCTCATACGTATAGCGAACAAAGCAAAAGGTAAAGATCTCGAACCCTGTGTTTAATATGCTGTCTAACATTCTATGACCACTGTCTGACCTGTCTGAAAAGAAACTTTCAACAGAAAGGAGATTCGTATCATAATGTACATTTAATTTTTCTTTTTTCATTAAGAAAATTAAAATTTCCGTTGCACAAGGAACATTTTCACAAGAAATTCCCCCAAATGAAACCATTTATCTGCATTGGAAAATCAGTATAATCAAGAATTTTAATAATTGCACGGTTACTATGTATCCGAAGTGCATATATACTGAAATTGCTGATCATTTACGATTACAGCAAATAACTAAACAAAATTTTGAGGCAATATATGAATAAAATTCCAATATAATATAGGAATTGAATTAATAAGGGACACTAAACTAAGTTGACACTCTAAAAATCAGTCATTAGGTAACTGGACCCGGAGAAATTAAATAATCCTCATCGAAGTCTAGTACAATAACAGATCTAACAGGCTTATGCAATATAACGTTATATAAAATCAATTTCTTATTTTAATTTTAATTTACATGAATTTCGACTTTATATGAATGTTTTTTTTTTCAAATTAAGGTTACACATTTTTTCACAGCTCAAAACTCTACAGTCAAACGCGGGTTTACCTGGATAATTTTATCCGTTCTTGCGGGATCCTTCAAGCGTTCCAAAAGTACCTGACCCAATGAATTTCTGTATTTAAATTCTTCTATGTTACCCCCAAATACAATGTGTTCGCTGGGGCTGGTTTCTTTGACACAAGAAGCGGCTCTCGTCAGATACTTAATTAAGCAGTTTTTGGCAAAAGTATTCCGTCTCATTGTCGAAAATACTTCTTACGGCGTAATTCATTGTCAATCCTATCCATGCCTGTGTTCAAACCGTGGAACTGCCATACATTTCGTATGAATATTTTCATTCGTTAATTTATTTATAATGTACGATCGAAACTTAATTAAGCTGTTTTGTTTCTTCTGCTTTCTCTTGCACGAGCCTAAACATCTTGCAATGCCTTTTTTTTTATTTTCTTTTTGCGTCTATGTCCGTAAATTTGTCGCCCATAAACTTTAATCGAATTCAGGCACTAACGTCATTAAGGCCATTAATGTGAGATAGAATTTCTTTCATTAAGGCTCAAGGGCGTGAATCTTGCATAATTTTCCAAATGCTCGAAGGAGCAACTTCGAAAGGAAAATGCTCAAAGCTAATAAAAAAAATTGTTTTCCATAAAAATGGTCAGACTCTTCCCAATCATCGTGACCGACACATCCAATATATAAAGCTTTTCAGTATTTATTAAGAAAAAAGAATGAAATTTTTATAAGCTTAAGCAATATTTTCATTTTAAATAAAAATCTATTTAATCACCTTTGAAGATACCAGTTATATATCACAGCTCCTGTAAAAGGCACTGATTCCAAAAGCATGATGAACACCCATTAGGGCAAGCATGAAAAATCACAACACAAAGTAAACGATCTCATATCATTAATTTTCCATTATCTGTAAATAAACATATTATTTTTTACTCTTACAAAAATGCACTGATTAATTGCATTATTCTGTCAAATTTTCAAATTACTGAATTATAATTTCAACATTTAATTGGTCATTAGTTAGCATTTCTCAATCATTGGCCCCAAAACAAATATATTTAGCTTCAATTTTTATGATTTCACTGTCAAATATATCATAATAGCCCATCATGAAATTACCTAAACTGTGGTATGTAGCTAATAAAAGTCCAAACCCTTAAATAAAATGATTTCATATTGGATTTCCTCACCAAGGACAACCATTACCCAAGGTTTCAGTCACCAATCATTTAATATTTCATTATTCAAAAAGTACTTATTATTTTGTAAATATTCTTACTGAACTCTGAATTTGAAAAAAATTAATTTTAATCTTATAAATAATTGTTATGTAATAAATGTAATATTTTTTAATAAAAAAACTAAGCCAAAAAACAAAAATGATGCATTGAAATAATAACATGATGTACTTTAAACAAATTGTATTTGATTTCTTGAAGATGTCAAATTATTAACTTTTCATACTGAACATTAATTTTTTATTCATTTTAAAAAAAAGCTTAAAACTTGTAAACCAAATTAATCAACATTATTATTCAAAAATTTAAAATAATATTAATTCAATTTGTGACTGGAAAAAAATTAACTTCATTTAAATAAAATATCTGCATCTCTTTATTAATAAATATTTCTATCACAAATCATCAATAGTCCATTTTCTATATCTTAAAATTCTCAATGTCTCAGCAACTAAAATAAAATGTAAGATCTTCATGTTGATGAAGAAGAAATCTAAATTAAAGAATCTGCAGTGAAATATTTTTCAAAGTCTGGAAGAAAAAGAAGAAAGTTATAAGAATCTTTTTCACAGAAGAAAAATTTGATTCTGTATTATGAGACTAATAATTGACTTACAAATATTTAACAACCCTAAACTAATAGTTTATCTACAATGCATTCCAAATTATTTTTTGTTAGTTAATAAACAAGGATTTTAATAAAAGTACAGTAAATACGCAAACATTACTATAAAGAAAAATATAAAGAAAATATTCCAGACAAAATAAAAGTCAATTTTGACTTTCATTGCAGCATTTGTTTACAAAGCCATGACCCTAAGCAAAAATATGCTGGCTTTGCAAAACTATACCAGATTTTGATCTTCGTAAATCATAATATAGCCGAGCTTAAGAAGACACGAATATTTTAGAGCAAAGATATTAACTAAAATACATCATAGCATAAAAGCTTCTGATCTATTTATATTTAATAATTAAAGATCATATATGATCATTTTTGCGCCATGAAGAAAGTAAGTTGGCAACACGAATTTGCGATGATTCATATGGAATTATTTACAGTTTCAATTTTTGGAAGTTGTAAAAAACATCTGAGATTGAAATATTATCAATTGGGCCGCGAAGTCTCTATTAAAATCTGATGCTTCATATCTCAAGCTACTTTAGACAGATAAATTTGTGACTTTAGTATGTAATTTTACCCGTCCGATATGATGACGAGAATTTCGTTGATGGATACTGTAATGAACAAAATAATAAGGCAGATAGAATATCTACTTTGGTGACCTAATATTGCTAAAATCTTTAGTTCTGTCTGTCTGACATAAGTTTTGTAAGTTAGACATATTTATTTGAAAAGATATTTTTTCTCTTTATAATTTTATTTTATGACTTGGAAATTTAATTGTCAATATATTTAATTTCAGCTATTAAGCCTGGATTTCAAGTACTTGAATTAATCTTTAAAACAAGTTTTTAAGCTGAAATATAAAGTGAGGTTCTAATATTAAACCACCATTTTAGTTACATTATTAAAAAATCCTTGAATTGAGATGTAAATTGAGAAGCAATTTAATATCCAGTAAGAGAAATTATTTGTTTTATTTAAGCTGGCTTTTGCTTTTACAAGTTCTGCAATTTGTAGTCACTATAATATTGCTTCTATTATGTTTTAAAACATACAAATATATTTTAAAAGTTATATTGTTAATTGGCCATTAAGAAGTAGCCAGTCTTAATTTGTTTTTTAAAGACATTGTTATATTATAACTAAATTGTCATTTATGTATATTAATATTATTAGAGGTATTGTTATATTTTTGGTTGAAAGATTGGAAGTTAAAAACTTGAAATCTATTAGCATTTTGCAAAAAGATGCTAAAATTTAGAAAAAATCTGTCTAGTCTTTTAAATGTTTCAGAAGAAATCTTAGATCTAAAATTTCTTTAAAGCAAAGCAAGAGCTTAGTGCAGCCTATAACCAAATTTCATTTTTACTGCCTTTTTTTGTTTTAAATGAAAAACACTTCAGTTATTTTACTATTTTTGAAGTAATTAAAAAATTATATTATTAAATTAATAAAAACTTTTAAATTTTATTTTTAAATT
>JAOWBB010010640.1:0-76088 GCA_028565995.1 Ricinus marginatus
GTTTGAACGATTCCGCCACATCATTCTGTTTTTATTCTTTATCTTTAAATCCGCAAATAGGTCATAAGTAAAATAAAAGAGAAAATTAAAATGTAACGAACTTACATAAACCAAATCTGACATGATAAAATTATGAATTAATCACGTTAAAAAATTTTTTTGAGCTGAAAATATTAAGCTCTTATTTAATTTTATGTTAATGCTATTTATTCATATATATATATTTTATATTATAAATAATATTTATTATTAATGTAATAACTATGGACTTTATATCAAAATTTAAATTTTCTTTCGAATTTAATTTGGAAAACTAATAATTTCACACTATTATTATATGAAAATTTAAAGTTATTCTTGCTTAGTCTGAAATAATGATTTATATAATTTAAAATTCATAACAACTTTTTCAAATTCAAAGCAATTGTTCAGTTGTTCTGAATGTTAATAAAAACATTAATTTTGTAGCGGTTTGAGCATTTATCTGATGGCACTGAACCCAATTTCTTTGAATAATACATAATAATAAAGGTTAGGATTACGAAAGTAAAATTATTTCCATTCTGCTCAATATATTATTTGCATTTATCCTCTCTTAAGCTTTCCATAACATTTTACATAAGATGCCTCATATTAGTGCAGGAAGGACAAGGAATTACAAATACGTCATTAAATATATATATAATAATAATAATAATATTTTTACTATTATAAAATTGGTCAGAAAATTTATTAAATTGTATACTACTTACTTAAATTTAATAATAGATAATTCTTAACAAATAAAAAAATTTTGACCTGTTTTATAACAAAAATAATTCAAAGTTCGTTAAACTTGAAAAATTCTGCTAAGAATAAGATCATCCTTTTAATTGGGTCAATAAATCCAGAATTTATAGCCCCCTTGAGCTTCATTTTATTTAATTAAGCTTCAGAGTTGATTTAATAAATTTTTTTAATATGAATTTCTCAATGGTTAATCAATGGTTGTATGAAATTCTTAACGTTTTTCAAATAAAAACATATTTAATCATGAAATAACTAATATAATCTAAGGCAAATTTTAACAGTTTACAAAACATTAGCGGAAATACTTTAATTGTAAATATATATAATGATAATTTATAACCTTAACTAAATGTACGATATAGATCAAATTAGTGTAATATAATAATTGTCTTGGTAATAATAATAAAATCTTTCAAAAGTCAATATGTTACATACATATCATTTTCAGCCAGTAGTTGACGATTTAAAAATCACTGAACATTGGAAAATGTGCAGTTTTAAAGAGAATTAGCGGTAACAAGACCTGATCAAGAAAACTACGGCTGCGATTATCACCCACATAATGGCGAAAAGACATGGATTACAATTAATAATGAGTGGCAATTGACTCTTTTCGATTACATTCCATTTTACGATATATAATATACTTTTCAGTAAATGTCCAGATATTTTTCACTCGGATATTAAGGAAGATAAGTCGGACAATTAAAGATTAAATGTCATAAAGATGAGTCAATAAAAATCACAAACGTATGTTTTGTTAGATCAATTTTTATTATACTCTGATCATTTTTATGTTACTATAACAAAATTTAATGTCTAAAAATTTGTTTTAAATATACAAGCTGCGTATTATTTTATGAATTTTATTACAGCATTTATTTTGTGACTGAACATAACCAATGCATTTTACTTTAATGATTTAAGTCATTTTATTTTAACTGAAAATTTAACAGGACGCGAATTTAAAAAAAAATGTTGTGCCTCTTAAATTCATTCTATTAATCAACAATTTAATCAGTATATCGTATATATTTCAAAATTCTATTACATTATTTATAACAATTTTATGACGATTTCCAATTAAAGTAAAATTAACCTAGAAATTTGTACTGCTGAAATTAACATTAAAAGTCATTGCTAAAATACAATTATTTTTATAATTTCCAATATTTAAGACTAATTGTTATTAGGTTAAACCATATTTTTTTCAGTTGTAATTTATGATTCATAATGATTTTCCACGTAAAATTTAATAAATGAATTCTTACCTACCATTTAATCGTGATAAAAAAATTAATTGGATCACAATCACTTCACTATGTTCTCACAAAACTCTTCAATTATTTCTCATATTTTTTTTATAAATCTCCCGTGATATTTAAAACTGATTCCATGCTTTCGAACAGGTTTGTTAATAATTTTTGAATAAAAACAGGAATCGGAATTTAAGAAGAACAAGATCAAATCGAAAAGGATCATTATGCACTAAAAAACACTTATCGTAAGAAAAAGTCGGGTGTTACTCTATATATATATGTTATATTAGGAACTAAAGTCGAAAAACTTAATTCGAACATTTAAAAAGAAGCATTTCGGCTCTCTTAAACACACCGGTACGCAGATGCCGACAACAATGCAGGTAAGTAGTTCTTATACGTACGATGAAAAACTGTTGACTGTCTAATGGTAATACAAGATATAAAATTGTCTAATCATTCGTGACCCCGATTTGGTATTTCTTTGAATATGCGTTACAACTTGTACAAGTTCAATACACAAGGTAGGCTAAGAACATTTTCAAAAAAGAAAAATGCTATACAAAATAATTTAGGAAAGGAAAAAAACTTTTTCCAACAATTTTTTTATTTCAAAAATCCTATTGTGATTCATGATTATTTAAAAAGAATTTTGATATAAATGGGTCTAACGTTTTCAAAAGTAATTCCTTGAATGAAAATATAGAAAGTTAAAATCAAAAACAAAAAGTTAATGATTTATAATTTTATTCGAGATTGAATTGTATTCAGAACTTTCCATTACATTTTCCCTTTCTTTACGTATTGTCATTATTTTAGTGTGAAAAAATATCATGTTGAAGCATTTGACAAATTTTATTGGCGCACATAATGACAATGAGTATTTTTGAATTTGTTGTCATAACAAAAATCAATAATTGCACTGATCATCTTAATAATAAAATAATTTATAACTAATCGGTAAATTTCATGTAAGATGGTAAATTACAAGTCGCTTTTCATTTATTATTTTTCTATGCCCTAAACATTAATACTGAAAGCATTTCAACGCTAAAGACAAACTTTGCGATTCAATATTAAACTCAAGGAAAGCAAGGTCATTAAATGCATCTCTTTCATTAAAAATAATGATATTTTCAAAAAGGAATAATAAAATATAAAATGTTAAAACTCCGAAGTTGTGAAATCTGTGTTGCTAAAATTATTATTAGCTTAGACTTCACGGAAGATCTTAGTTCTTCTAAATTCATCTCACTCTACTAGACCTAATAACTTAATAATATACAGGAAGTACGGTACACGCCAAATTCTATCACGCGATCAATAGATTTGGCGAAAGCATCTATTGTTTTCGTGAAATTTATTTCTATAAAAAATAGTGGTACAAAATCGGTTTTATTTCAATATATTTGTAAAAATTATTTTACATCCGCAAAGCTAAAAGATCATATATTGATGTTTATATTGCACAAGGATCCATGATTTACGCGTTAAAAAAATGCTGATGATTTTAAAAGCATAATATTGATATAAAAACTAATTGTAGATTTTTTCGATATCTCTCGCATATGATAATGTAAATTATTTTCATTCGGGCTGATGTAATTTGAGAAATGAGAAACAATTTGGTGAATGATTCGGTATAGTTATTTTTAATGATAATATTCTTTGTAGAGAGGAAGATTTCCTGCACTTAAAATGATACCCTCTGGGCTTGCAAATATTTTGTTAACAGATCTCCTCTTCAATCTGACCCAAGCGTGATATTGTGAGCAAAAAAACAAATCAGAACATGACCGCTGGATGAATATTAAATGTTAATTCTTTTCTGAAAAATTTTCAGGATGTAAAGTGACAAACCTTTTAGAAATATAAAAGACAAAAATAATTTTTTGGTAAAACAAACACTCGGAAAGTACAATTCTAAAGAGTCTGATGATTTTATGGTTAAAAAAAAGTTATGAAGTTCTTAATATAATTTTAAACTATGATTAATAATTCGAGGGCCCAACATTATGTTTCTAACAAAATTAACTACAAATAATGTGAAGAATGAAATTTTATCTTTACTTACTTATGAAACGAGAATTCCTCATTTTCCTGAAGACGAGCCACCAACCGGTAAACTCCCAAAAGTAAATATACAATGCGAACAGCACAGCAACTTTCCTTAACAAGATGCAGTTTGTACAAAATATAAATTCCTGAACTCATGGTCAGAAAAATCTTTTCAACGCATATTTATGTTCAATGTACAGAAATTTTGAAATTTGCAATTCCAATTAGCATACTGCTTATAATAAATAAGAAGAGGGGGAAATAATGGTTCTTAAGTCATTTTCGCGTTTTTATGTGTGTCCAAGAATTAAGTTTTTAAAAAACTATATGATCCTTTAGCTGATAAATGAATCTATTAGATCCTACAATTCAGGAAGTCATTAAATAAATCCTTACCACTTATTTTGCAGCTAAAAATAGTAACAGAAGAAAGTACATTTATTATTTTTGATTTTGTTTAGATATATTCAACCACTGAATTTGATACTCGTACTTCTGTTCAGCAAGTCAATCTCATCTAAATAGGTGTGATTACGTTTTCATGAAAAAAGTCTATTTTCACTTTGAAAATATGAATGAATGACTTAAATCAGTATATTATGACCCTTTTTCATAATGAAAACATATTTATATTATATATTTTATAATTAATATAAAAATAAATTTTAATTATATTTTTTCATCTAAAAATAATTGAATATATATATATTATATCAGTTTTACCTAATTTCAAACATGATTATTGTCCATATAAACTTATAAATTTGTTACATATAAATTGGAATTTATTAACCCTCTAGATATCATTCACCATTTTATATTCGCTGGAGAATGATCATTTGTGGTATTACCAATATGAGGGACTTGCAATAAAATTTAGATTTAATCATTTATGAACAATTCTTCCTTATATTACTATATTCATATGAACTTTTGATAATTTATGCAAGCTATTTATTATTTGAGCCTATTTATTAGCTTGTCTAAAATTTAATTAAAAGGGATATGATCGGAAAAGGATTGCAGCCGTAAGTATAAAAAAAAGAATAAACATGGAAATCAATCTTAAAATAATAATTCAAAATATGCTTTGGGTGTGTTTATGATCTGCAAGTTGGCACATTTGAAAAACGAATCAAAATAATGGCAGGTATCATTGATTTTGTTAATATGGGAATAATGTTGAAGATCACAGAACATAAGTGTAAATAGAGAAAAATGAAATTTTATCAGAACGTGGCAGGATTCATTTATTATACCCGAAAGACTGAAGCAGTCACATAACGTCTTCAGATTTTATTTTGTGTATTGCTTTAAATCAAAATATGTTTCGTTTTTTTTAAAAAAAATTGAACATAACGAAATAGTTTTTTTTCTTTAAACAATAACTTTTTAATAGAAAATATATAAGACATTACGTGTAAGAACTTAATACAAAATAAGTTGAGGTTAAAAGCGTACATTTTATTATTGTCTGTTAGAATATTTGCACATATGAATAAATTCCAAAATTATTCAAAAAAAATTTGGAACTATCATTAAATTCTCGTTATTATTAAATTAAATAAACTTCTTCGTTTATTAAATGTATTTCTATCTTATTCGATTATTTGTGTTGGGTATATTTTAAAAAAATGCCTTTTTTTCTCCATAATAATTTATATGAAGGCTTTATAAAAATAAATGGAAGAAGATATTTTATTAGAGAATTTCTCACAGACAATCGAAAAAAGGACGTGAAGAATTTAGTAGTTGACAGAAGGTTATATACACTTCTAAATAAGTCACTTAATAATTTTTTAGAAGAAAATTATAAACTTTATGATTTCCCAAAATTTTTTGAAATGTTTGAAAACTTTTTAAAATTATCATTGGAAATTGATTCAGAGCCTGACGTGTGGATTCATAATCCACTAAAAGCTTACCACATGTACAAATGCCTAGAAGAAGAATTAAATGAAGTTGAACAATTTATCAAAGACATAAGAGTAGAAGAAGGTACTATATATATTGAAGTAAGAGATTCAGCATTAAGAGTTCATAAAGCAGTATTGAAAATAAATCCAAATTATCCTAAGAAACCATTAAAAATAGTTAGCCATGATTTACCTATTCAGACTGGAAAATCCTTTCAAAATGATTTAAATTTTGAATCAGTTAATACAATTTCTAATTTCTGTAACAAGTTTATTCAGTGTGTTGAAATTTTTCAAAGCTTTTGGAATAATGTTTCAGTACTTGATAGTTTATGCTGGGTAATTTTCCTTTTTAACATTTTTATGTGAATTCTGAAACTGCATGGTTTATAATTATCAATTTTTGCAAATTTTTGTAGATTTTAGATCCTGATAATCCTACATATAAGGATATATACAGAAGAGTTAAAATTTCAGACAGGATATCAGTTGTCCTTATTTTCAACCCATATGCAGGTACACAGAGGCCTGAGATAAAATTTTTAGGATGTCATTCAACTGTTGCAGAATTCAGAAATATCCTGCAAAAAAATTTGAAGGTAATAAGAACTGTGCTATAAATATAAAATAATAATACATTTAAAATCAAAATTAATTCTTCATTAATTTCTTTAGTTTAAACTTAATGGTTTAACTTTTGATTAATAAACTTTGGTTAAACTTAATGGTTTATTTTGCTTATCTCAAATGGCAAATGGCCAAATTACATTTTAAATATATTAAATTTTACTTCTTTATAGCTTCATTATAAAAAATTTGTAATACCAATGATTGCAATATTATCAACTTTTTTTCTTATTTATTGAATTTTAGAATGAAGTATGGGATCCAGAAGAAGATTTGTTAAGCAATTTGACAAATCTCTTAGAAGTTACATTTCCACCCAAAGAAGAAATGACTGAAGAAAACTCACAAAATATAGTGAAAATGGGGGAGTGTGCTATTTGCTTTACAGGAAGGCTAGATGATCAGATTCCTAGTGAAATTTGTGATAATAATAGATGTATATCTTATTATCATGCTAGTTGTCTGTTCAAATATTTAAGCTCTATACCTGGGAACAAAAATTTTTTTGGTAGAATTCAAGGTGAATGTCCTAATTGTGATCAAGTAATTTCTTGTCCTGTTCCAGACCTAACCTAATCAGAATCACTTTTTTTAATATATTTTAATTTTACATGAGTAAATTTGATATCTTCATTTTTTTATTGTTTAGAATTACTTACATATGAACATAAACCCAATAGATATAATACAATAAATGGTTAATTTCTTTTTTATTTAAAAGATTCACTCTCCTGTCTTTTATCTCTCGGTTGAATCATTTCCAAGAGAGAAAAAATTCATCACTCATTAATATTAAACTCTTCTAAATCACTGTAAGTCAGTGAGTTAATGAAATAAACTCAATTGAGAATAATTGAAATAATTCATTACCTACTAATATGTTATTAAAATATTTATAGGAAATGGAGTATGGCACAAAAAAATTAAACTATAGAAGAGCCTGTTTATATAAATTTCATATAAATTTATAAATTTCTAATATAGCACCTATATTTTAGGACGTGTGTGTATTTAAAAATACAACTAAATTTTTTTTACATAAAATTTAAATATTTTTATTTTATTAAAACAGTAAAATATTTATTTTCGTGTTCTTTTCATATAAAATATAAAAAAATGTAAATTCAACTATTTAAATAAGTTCATAGTTTTAACGTAGACTATAGGAAGCCTTTGAAACCCTGAATTGAACATGAAAGATTTATAAAGTGGCACCAGTAGTTTCTCCGTGATATTGGCCATACAAAAACAATGGCGGTTGCAGCAAATGCAAGTAGTATATTTGTGATTTTGCTTTCATTAAGTTTTTTGAGTATCCAATAGAATATTTTTTTCCACACGATCTCGGCTGTAATGTAAGATGTAGCAGACCTCAGTTCATAATTTTAATAAATCATAGGAGAAAAATTTTAAAACAAATACTATAAACGCGAAGAATGAGTTGTCAATTAAATTTGATAATTATTTTCATGTGGGAATTAGTGTACTTCTCAGGAATTTGTAAGTTTATATCACAATTTTTAAAAATAACTATAAAATTACATGAGTTTAAATTAATTGCAATTTATTCTAATATGGATAATTTAAAACTGTATTTGAGTATCATATGTTTATTTTAATGAAAACTTTGAACTATTTCAAATTTTATCTCCCCCATATCTAATTTAAACAGAGACAGATGAAGATATCAATTTTTGTTTTCCATTCTAGCGTAAAATTTTTTGATCATATAAAGTGATAATTAAATCATGCCTCAAAATATTTTAAATCCTTATTTTATCTAATATTGAGATTTTGAGCACTTTAATTATAAAGTTTCAATTTAAAAAAAATTACTAAATTTTACTCAATTAATAAAAATTTCTATTTTAATCTGCTGTTATTTTATATTTTATTTTTTTGTTTCTCACTTGTGTATATGTTAATGTAAACCATAAAAACATGAATTTTAATTAATTTTAGTGTCGGAAAGAATATGTGATTTGAAAGAATTATTTAAATGCTATGATAGTGAAACTTGTAAGCAAAAGGCCAATTCAACCTCTGAAGGAATTTGTAAATGTAAAGAGGGATTCCAGAGAATAAATCAATCTAGTTTTTGTTCTCCAGTATCTGATTCTGAACATCCCATTCTTCCAACACCAGAAAGTATTTATTCTCATGGAAGTTCAGGTAAGTATTTTGATTAAAAAAATTTCCATTCTTGATATCTGTTCAGTCCAAAAATGAAATTATTCAGTTTAAGCTTCCATACTCTTAATTATTAAAATTATTATATCATCTTTAAAATAAAAATTAGACTGGTTCTAAGACTACAACTCATTATATTGACAAAACTAAAGCAGTTTTACTTACCCAAATTGCCCATTATAATTTAATTTTAAGTAAAATAAGGTGTCACTTCAAAAATGCCAACTGAAAACTAATTCTAATAACAGTTTAAACAAGCTAAATTTTAAATGAACTAAAGGCAATAAATAATATAATTAAAAAATTATATGAAAGTAAATAAATACTGATTAGTAGAGCTGAAAGTAAATATTGGTTAAATCCAATTAATGAAATTAAATTATAAAAAAGAATTTTTTAGCAATATTTTTAAAATTATGAATGTATTGACTTTTTTGGAAAAAGCTGATTTTTAATATGATTGTGGACTTAAAATAATACAGACAATGTTAATTTTAAGATAATGAGATAATTTATTCATTTATTTAATTATGTGCAAAAACATTCACAACTTTTTCTTTATTTACAAGAAGCAAAACAATTACTACAAAAAAAAATTACACCAATGTATGAATAAGTTGGAAAAAGGAAGTATTGAAATTCATTTTTTAAAATATGTTTATTGTTAATATTTTGTATGATAATCCAAAACACAAATTAAATAATTTAATTTATTCATACAATAAAGTAAATGATGTGTAAGTCAAGTTTAAGCTATCATAAAAGGGTAAAAGCAGTAACACATTATTTTGGGAATTAGAATAAATTTTATATAAGTGGGATATAAATTTCTTTTATATTATAGACACATATAAGTAATCAGAATGAAATATTTCTTATCTAATACTTTATTTAAATCATGACTGAGGAACATTTTCAAATACTTACAAGTAATATTTTTAATCTGAAATTTTTTTTTGCTCAAATTGTGACACAATACATCAAAAATTAGTGCTAACCTATATTCTGATTTAATTATTACATGTGATATAGTACGTTTAATATTTTTAGAAATTTGAATGAAGAAAATAGAAAAGTGAATTAAGTTTGTTATACTGATTTTGAGGAAAAATGTTAAGGAAAAAATTCTTGCTCTGTAGTAAAGAATTTAACTTATCTTTATTATTACTAGAATTAATTGATCTTTTATTATTAAAAGTTGGGACAAATAACTCTTGATTTATGGAAGACCATGTGACATTTATTTCATTAATGAAATATAACTTTTTTTTTAATGATCAGTTATTTTTATTGTATATTTTTTTAAGCGGAATTAAATTAAACACTTTCATATTGAAGGTTAATAAACAATGTGAATAACTTTTAGGTTTCGGAATTTTTGGATTTATTAAAGTATAATTTACTCATCATATTTTTGTAAAAATTTAGACTTTAATGAATAACGTCCCACATATTTATAAAATTCTTCAGGTGAATCTTTAAGAAATACTTATTTTATGAAGCGAGAAATCTTATTTATGAAGAAATTTTACATTTATTTTTCAGTATCGGCTATAGCTGCTGGCTTATTAGTTCCTCTGTTTGTCATACTTTTTACCGGATTTTTGATTTTCGTTGCCCGGAAGTATAGGTGGATTCATCTTGTACGTGAGCATGCTCAACAGCTTCGGGCCCGTCATTATGACACTGTACTGGTCAGTCGTGAAGATGATCCCCCGCTGGCATGAACAACGTTCATTTTGAACTTACCATGTTATTATCCTTAATTTTAAAAATTTTATTTTATTTTACAACTGTGAAAAATAAGGCTTAACTAACAAAATGAAAAGATTGAAAATAAAGATGCTGGTTGCAGTAATGATTGGTGCCTTTACAACTTTCACCATGTTATTATATATATCATCAGAAAGTGCCAGATGTAACTCTGCATTAGGTAACTTATGCTTTTATGTATATAAAGAAGACTTTACGTTTAAGAACATTAGTTATCATTTGCAAGGGAGTGATAATATAGCAAATATATTATTGGCCAAAACAGGAACGGAATCGTTAAAGCGCTATTACGTATTATCGAAATCCAAGGCATTTAATTTTAAATTTAGTCCTACGGTTTCGGAATTTTATAGAAGTCTGAGACGTACGGTTTTAACGCGATTTGAAAATAATTCTGATTTTCAAGAGTCTCCTTCAAGTTCTAGATTCTCACGCTTCGCTACAGAAATGTCCCAAGTTAAATTTTTAAATTCTGACATTAATCGCAAGCATACATTGAAAGCCTCATCCTCGCATACCAATCGCATCAACTCTCAAATTTCATTAAAATCCGCTACCAACAGCTTGAGAGAAAACGATTCCAATTTAAGTAATAAAAAAATAAAGGACGAGTACTTTTATATCAGGCAGAATTTAGGTAGTTTAATTAGGAGTAACAAATTTAATATTTCCTGGACTAATTATGCAAGTTTTTCATACTACTTAGAAAGGCAAAATATACTCCGGCGAGAGTGTCTTAAATATTATAATGGCAGTCAGACGCTTAAAGTGGAGCGATTAAAGTTGGATCATATTTTGATTGACGAAAGTAGAAAGATTCTCTTTTGTTATGTACCAAAAGTTGCTTGCACTAACTGGAAGAGAATTTTTATGTTATTAACCGGTAAAGCAAGCAACATTTCTGAAGTAATCCGCATACCTTCGTACGAAGTTCATGCACGGAATCTATTCACGAGCCTGCAGAATTATTCATTATCAAAAGTGAATCAAATATTGCAGGATTATACAAAATTCATTTTCGTCCGCAATCCTTTCGAAAGGCTCCTATCAGCATACCGCAATAAATTAGAACAACACTATGACAGTTCCAAATATTTTCAAGCAAGATTTGGAAAGTTCATAGTAAAAAAATTTAGGAAAAATCCCAGCAATGTCTCTCTCGAACGAGGTGACGATGTAACATTTTCCGAATTTGTAGAATATCTTATTTCAAGTGAAGCAAGTTCATACAACGAACACTGGCAAACTGTTGCTAATCTTTGTTATCCCTGCTTCATAAATTACGATCTGATCGGAAAATATGAGACTCTGATCAGGGATTCAAATTTTGTTCTGAAATATCTGAAATTGAATTTTTCGTTTCCTGTTTTGGAAAAGCCGTCTCGAACGGCTTCTAATTTAAAAAAATATTTTAACACAATTAATAAGGATTTAATTTATAAATTGTACAACATCTACGAAATGGATTTTAAATTATTTGGATATGATTTATTTAAAACTCTAAATTGATCAATTGATTCATAAATGTAGCAAATGTGCCAATTTATGAAACATGCGAAGTCGAATGAACTAAATTATATAGCCTAAGAAACCGAAAATGAAAGCTCTCAAAGAAGTTTAATTTGTATATACTTTTTCCTTTTTATTGTTGAAAAATCAATTAAGATAATCACCTAAAAAACCCTGGTTGGCTATTGTTTTTCCTTATTGTTATCACCCTATGAACAAATCCTAAGATATTTACATTAATCAATGTAAGATTGGATGCTTTTTAAACTTTCTTTTATTTGTGCTTACGGACTCGTTTAATATGATATCTTGAGCCTAAATGATTTTACGACATAAATACTAAAATTATTTAAATATAAATAATGAATAAGATATGAAAGAACAAATTTAGGGGAAAATATATTAAATATTGAGAAATGGCATATTGGAAATAAACCTAGGAAAACAAAACTAGTGGTATTAAGATATCAGAATTATTCAATAGTTCATAAAAGTGATATGTATTTTGGGTTTTACATTCTATTTTTATTTTTGTTAGGTTTTAATTTTTGCTGTTGAATGAAAATCATCTTTTTTTTAATTGCTTTATCCTTAACCGAATTTTATTCGAAAAAAGTCAAGTGATTGAAAAGAACAAAGTAAAATTAATCTGTTAAGAATGCTTAAAAAATAGTCGTACTTATAATTTTTTGCTAAATTTATATTCCTATGACTTAGTACAGATTTTAATTAATTTCACATTTAATAAATTGCATAATTTTGACTTTTTTTTTCTTCAAATTTTTATTGTTATTAAGAATATTTTTAACAATTTTATATTGACTACACTGGAGTCATATACTATATATATCTTACGAAGCCTTGAATAATTTATGACATTAATTTTTGCTTAAAATTTTTTTTTTATTTTTTCCAATTACCTTTTTGGAAACTGATTGTTGGATTTTAATTGCATGATAATAATTTTGTAAAAAATGATTTATTAATTAATAAACATTTATTTTTGTTTCTTGTTTGCTTTTCATCTTAAATGTTGGATAATAAGAAATCTAATTTATAATAAAAAATACAAAAAAATCGTCGGAAGTTATATTTTACTATTTAAAGTATATGCTGTGAAGCACAGTAAGTTATATGGAAAGAGATGAAAGGAAACTTGGGTGCTTTAAAAATTTTAAATGTAATTCAATTCGTACAAAACATAGTACTTTATAATTTTTTTTTCTTAATTTTTTTGGAGAAAAAATTTAATTAATTAAATGAAGAGAGTAATTTTTATTTTTATAATATACTTAATGTGATAATCAGTTTACATTTCGTTTCTTTTTGTGCCATTCCAATAAAAATTTCTTATTTTTCAAATAATTGTAAAATGGCTTGTTTCTTTCATCCATAGCGCGAGTATTGTTGCTGCATAAATCGTCTCATTTCGTTCATCTTGCATCAGAATTTTTTTCTTCAAATTCAAGTCTCAAACTCTAGCTATATAATGAACTTATATCTAATAATTTGACTTTTTATTTAAGTTTATCTATTTTTCTATATACATATATCAATATAAATTAATTTATTTTCATTTCAGGAAAACTCAATTTGGAACAACTTTTTAAAAAACTGAAATTTTATTTTAGATTTAACATATGATTTTTATTTCATATCTTTTATTGTAAAACTAAAAGTAAAAAGTCCGAATATAATTTCATTTACATCATTGGAATTTATCCAGTTTCTGATAATTGATTTTCTCAAAAAATTTTGAGAAGGAAAGCAATTTGATTCGTAATAATTTTGAAATATAGATGCATCAAGAATGAATTTAAAATAATAAATTTTTCTTACTAAATACTTAGTTGTATAAAAAAAGCAATTAGACATCCCTCAAATTAAGAACATTATTGAAATACTATTAAATCCATTTCATAAAGAAACAGCAGTTCGTTGATGGACAATTTTATTTATGATTTTCTGAAAAATTTAAAGATTTTGTGTTAATATTTTCACCACTTAATTGAGATAAAAATACGAAACATTAATTCAATAACTAGGAAGTTCACAATTTTTCTTTTTAAAAATTAAACAAAACATACTTGGTAATAGTTTATTAAATTTGTGACAGTACTGAAATTTCCTTAGGATATTTCAGTCAATAATGAAAATAAACAAAAAAAATGATTGATTAAATACATCAATATGTTGTTTTATTTTTAAATTTTACAATTTTGGGACGGAATCGTTTACATCAATATAAAAATAAATCATCCATTGCTCAACTTTATATCAAAAATTCAATTTTTTTCCATAATCAATTTTGGAAAAATAAACATTTAAAAATTACTTTTTTCAGTTGCAAGAAATGAAAAACTGTCAGTCTGTATATTCAAAAAAATTTCAACATTCTAGTGCAATTAATTTAAAAAATTAGCGAAATAATGAACTTATTTTTAAAAATCTTTAATCACTTTTTTAAGCACTGTAAATTCTTAATACTAAAGAAAATAAATATGCAAACCTTACAATTTAATAGAAGTTTTTGATTGACATTTCATTATTTAAGCTTCTATTTGACCCAAATACTATTATCACACAATTGGTTTTATAAATTCGGATATAAAACTATAAAGCTATAATTATTATTTCATAACTACATATTTATGAAGAATTAAAAATTTTCGATCGATCAGTTAAAATCAATTAATGTAGTAAAAAAAAATTCAAATGCAAAAGTTTTATTATTAATCACGGACGGAAATAAAAGGCCATAACGGAGTTTTCCGATAATTACCAATTGAATTCGAGTCAGTTAAATATATGTTAACATTAAGGCACACGAATTTACAATGATAAAAGATTATAAGTAAAAAAATAGGATTTCTGTTGTAAAATAAAGTTTTAATATTATCTGTCATAATCAGCTAGAATAAATACTTATTCATATATTTCTAAACCAACTTTTTAAGTGCTCTTAGAGACGGTTAATTTTATTAAACTTTTATCAGAAGAATACACACATATACTTGTGTATATGTAAAGGTATTGTTTTTTTGCATTCTTTTCTTTTACTTTATGTTCAATTTTCTGAGAAAAAGTGAAAAGTATATTTCATAATATAAATATGAATGATATGTGATTAAATAAATTAATGAAATAAGTTAACAAATATTGCTCTCCCTAATGTCGAATTATTATTATTATTATTATTATTATTATTATTATTATTATTATTATTATTATTACTATTATTACTATTATTGTTATTCATGGATGACTTTCCAAATAAAACTGAATTTCGCAAAAACCTTTAAGCAAAAAAAAAAAATATATATATATATAAATTTATGAGAAACAACGACTTTAAATACTTAATAGCACTTTATAAAAGAAATAATGCTGATATATATAGGAATGATATGTCAAAAATAAAATTTTTCAAAAAAAGCATTGGCACATAAAATATTTCTTAAAATTGCCATAATTTTCTTGCCGTTTATATTGCAATCTCCGCCAATGTAATTACATTTTATCAAAATGTAATAACATTTTCATTTGACAATTATATAATATTAACATCTGCTACCTGTAAAAATCAATTCTATCACGTCAATCTTAGTGATAAAGTACAACTGAAATTGAAAAATATAAAAATCAATAAAAAAAATAACAATACTGTTTTAGTGAAAAAAAATTAATTACAGAATTTTCTTTTTAATGTTCACATTTGTTTAACAAAAGGAATATTCTACTTTTAACCATACGACTAAATATAAAATTTACTTCAAGGGAAAAGTTTGAAGCTGACAAATACAAATCCCTAATTCCCGCACCTTGCTCCCTCCCTACGCCAATGAAAAGCATTGTCTCTAAAATATTTTCTGGATCACAAAATATTATCGAAATTATATCCTTTTACAAATAACGAAAAGAATACATTTCCATGTACGCATAAATATTCACTATAAATTATACGGTTTTTCTATATGTACCGTTAGTTAGCTTAAAATAATCAATAGAATTAAAATAAAAGCCTCGTCTAATACTCCCTAATGAAAGAACATTTAAACCCTATTTTACAATACGACAAAATAAAATTACCAATCAAATGCTTTCATAATTGTGTAGTAATGACGGTTTTTCTTATCACGCCGCTGCCCGCATTAGTGGCACTCTGCTTTTTACTTTTCGGATTACTGTTCGGGGCGGGTTCAGAATCACTAGCTACCAACCATGGCGACAATTGATTCAAACTTGTAGGGGTGTTTGTTTTGATGACGCATGACTTTTGAACATCTGAATCATTTATATCAGAAGAAATCGCAATTTTCTCCGTATCTTCCAGTGATTCAACAACTGGGCTCTGAAAATAAAATGATACAGTCATACTAACAAACATCAAATACTCACAAGTATTACAAAATAATGTTTTAAAATGATTTTAATTCAACTTTTCCCGAAAGCTCAAGGCAAAAATCCGATTTTTAACTTTTAGTGATTAATCCCAACAATTTTTTAATATTTGATTCCACAATTTTAAAAGGTAAACTTAAACATTTCAAAATGATAATAGCAGTTATAGCAGTTATTGTTACTTTTATAGTCAGAAACCTCATACAAAATAACTACCATAAATAAACTAACCGAATATTACCATTATTATGTAAAAAGTCATTATAACCCCTTACAATGAAAAAACTAATCAATCAACTTAAAACCTTTCCTTAACAAAAGTCTTGACTAACGAAATGTATTCCTTTAGTAAATGTTCCAATTTTAAGATTATACTATTAAAAAATTATGAAAATTCATATTCATAATTTAGCTGAACATTATTATATAATTATTTTTGTGAGTAAAAACTTTTTAATAATTTTGAAATAAAGTATATACCTTCTTCGAAGTGTCTTTGCTCAAAATTTCCATCTGATTTTTAACATCTTCATTGAGGCTGGAAAGAGCATCCTTTTGCGCAATTGAATTCCCGATGAATGGATTTGAAGTGCCCAAAAATGGATTTGCACCTGCCTTATTGTCTGTTTGAAAAGGATTCAAGGAAAATTCACAGTTCAAGGAATCACTTTTAAATGGGTTTCCAAACGGGTTATTTGAGAATTTTGCGTTAGCTTTGGGGCTAGCAGTCAAATTATTAATTGGAAAAAAATTTCCTGCTAAATTTGAAGTTAAAGTGCTGGGATTGATTAAATTTTTATCATCTATTGACTGCTCTAATTCAGAACTTGTTTTACATAATTCATCGATATCTGAAGCGAACTTTAAATTTGACAATTTCAAATTCATTGACTTTTTATTTGCGGCTAAGCTAGGACTTGGCATAATTATTTTTTCAACTACACCATTTTTTTCGTTTAATGAAAAATGTGTTACTGTTACTGGAGTAGTACATCTTTCCTTAGGGTTTTTCTCTTCAATTTCAGCAGAATTTTTTGAAGTTTCTGTTTTATTATCTCCAAAAGAATGCATTAATTCAGGGATAATGTCCTCTTCAGCAGAACTTGCATTTTGTACAAAATTATCAGCAACAAATGTTGCTGAAGTACTGTTAGGCCCTCCCAAAGCCAAAGTGAGCTTATCCCCTCCCTGGAAATTATATTGATACGTAAAATAAAGCAGCAAAGACATTACAGTGGAAGGAGAGGAAGCAGGATGGTAAAAAAAATTGAAAAGCAAACATGAATGTAAGTAATTAAACAACACTGATTTGCAAAAATGTAAAGCAAAACGTATAAAAAATTTAGAGTGCGTTTCAAAAACATTAAATATTTATGCAATTACTCTTAAACAAATAAATTACAAAAACCATATTTTTCAGAGATGCAGGATTATATGCTGAGAAATAAGAATGATACAAATTATTTTAATTTGTTAATTTCGAATTTTCTATTCGCCAATCTAATTTTAAATCTACAGAAATAATAATGTTAATCGTAAATTTAAAAATTCTAAAATGAAGAAACAATTTTGAGTGGTTTAGTATTTTATAATTTATTATTTTTAAACTTTATTATTTTACTAAAGTATGTCTTTTGTGAAATTATTACTCAAATAAATATATCGTTTTATCAAATGATTTCTTCTGTAATAGCCTTCAAAATAATTAACATGATCTATAAATTATTATAATGGCAAAGATTCAGAGTCGTGAATTATTGGAAAAAAAGAAAATCCTGCAGACTCAAATTTAAAACAATTAAGATGTTAATAGCATTTTTCTTCTATGTATTATTTTCATGTTTGATAAATATTTTTCAAGCAAACAATTATTTTTTTAAGCAATTTTAAGAAATGAGTGACTTTTACTAGCAACATTAAAACATTCATAATAAAATAAGAAACACTTTTAATTCTGAAATTTATAATGAAACAATTATATAAAAAAAATTTATACTTACAACTGATACAAAAGTTGCTTTGCTCAAATCCATTTTAACGGTATTTTTCTTTTCATTACTACTTATTTTTTCTTTAAGTAGATTGCATTTCAATTGATCAGCTGGAATTGGCCGAGCTGTTACATTGCCATATTTCGAACTATTGATTTGATTATTTAGATTTAAGGGTGATTCAGATCGGTTTGATATTTTATCAATATCTATAACAAATAATTGTATCACGAAGCCAATATCAATAATTTAAAAATTTAAAATGAACGGAATAACTATTCCAATCGTTTTAATTATTAATCATATTTAAATCAATTTAATGCTGAAAAATCTTTACTCACCATCTTGTTTTGTATTTTCAATAAAATTATCCTTAAGGGGTTTTTCTAATGACTTTAACAAAGTGTCCAAACGATCCTTTGGATCATCCGTGTCAAGTAATGCACCATTAAATTTTAGATTTTTTTCGTTTTTCGAATTGTTATCTTGAGAATTAAGACTATCGGTCGCAGCAGAAACTGCACTTGATTTACCAATTACTGAAAGTTGTTTATCATAATTCTCATATAAAGCAGTTTTCTCATCCTTTTTGCTTTCTAAACTTAGTGGAGCTAAATAAATAGACAATATGGTTTAAAATTAAAAATAAAAACGATTATAATAGTGTTAAAAAAAATATATAAAATAAAAAAATTAATAACAGCAATTAGATGTTTATTTTTTTTAAATATAATTTTAAATATACTATTCTCGCAAAATAACTCCTAAATACCAAATTGCTATTAAATAACTATAAAAATTACCCGAAACGTTAGACTTATTACTACGAGTACTTCCTGATCCTAATGATAAAGTTGGTCCTAAAGTTTCATCACTACAAAGTTTATCTTCCGATTTTTCCGCAGAATCTGAAGTTTTGTTCTTTTGTTTCTCTCTTAAAACATGTGATTGCCTTCTAGCATATCTCTGAGACGGCTTCCTTTCAAACTGTACTGTTCTTCTGGCACGATTTTGTTGAGTAGTTTGAAATTCTGTTTTTCCACTGTAAAAGAATTAACTGCATGTCATTTCAGCTTTCAACGTAAATTAAGTTTACAAAAAAGTTAGAGGCTTCGAGATTTTTTGAAGTCAGAGCAACCTGTATCTGAATCTGGAACCCATTCTAAAAAAATTCTGTCGAGCATTAGGCCCTTTTACTGGAGCATTTAGGCGGAAAAATGCATGATGTTCTACAGCACATTTCCACAAATGCTTGCATGCCTTTTCATTATGTAACCTGGAAATTAATAACAAATATGAATTTATTTTTTATAATTTTTGAAGGAAACAATATCATACAAAAATTGAATATTTTACAAAATAATATTTTTAATAAGAAAATTTTAAATGAATCTTTAGTTTTAATTTTTGCTGTTTATGAATAAATTTTGTCAGAAAAAAGGCTATAAATTATTTTAATTATAAAACCAGCACATTCTTTTACTTGCTATTTATACTATATTAAAAATTTGATACCTTAAATATTTGGCTCTATGTAAAAAATACATTTAAAAACAAAGCAAGATATTTGAATTTACCTAAATACAAAAGTGTGTTCCTGTTCCCTTCCTTGATCATCATCTTCTACTACCACTAAAGTTAATTTTTTTTTTTTAAAATCTAATTTACCAATTTTTGGCCAAAAAAATAAACCTATTTTCTGGGTTCCTTCAAACACCAAAATTCCAGTTGGTGTCAAGCCCAAACTATATTCACAACCATCTTTGCCCTTGAATAAAATGAAAATTAAAATCAAAAGCTAATAAACTAATAATCCAAAAAAGATTTTATGAATAATATCAAAATTACCAGAACAGTATGCATATCAACTCCATACATTTCCAACCATTTTACTTTATTCAAATAATTCATTTCTGCTTGTGCTGGTGTCAAACCTTTGCATTTTTTATACTCCTCAAATATTGCTAATTCAATTTCTTCTGTCTGATTAGGAACAAATCTAAATTCACTGACTGTACCAGGTGTATGATACCCTTCTTCATAATCACCTAATTCAGCTGAATTGTTTAGAAATTATATTTAGAGTAGTTCATTAAAAAATAAATTTTGTTTCAAACTTTATTCTAAGGAAGTGATATACTTACATTGCAATGCTAAAGCACTTAACTGAACAGCAGTTTGATAAGGACAATCCAGTTTCCCGTCAAATATATCAAGTTTTAGTTGCAAGAAAAACTGATATCTAGTCAATTCCTCTCTTAACATGTTTGGCTCAGAGGAGTAAAATTTTACTTTTAGTCTTAAGGTATAAGGTGGTCCAACTAAAAATATTACAAGATAAATAAGTCATATTCATTCATTAATTCTAGTCACAAACAAATAAGAATAAAATTATCAAAAAGAATATTTATAAACACTAAAATAATAAAAGATTATCTCTTTCTTTTAATTTTTAGAGATTTTATTATTTAGTAGTTAATGTAAAGTAACTAATGAACATGAATATTCATTCAATGTTTATATTATTGTCTATTATTTTTAAACTTGTTAATATTTCTTAACTAAAACCAGCTATGCTTTTTTTATAATTTATGTTTTATATACAAGATTAATACATAATTATAGTTCCTTGTGAAATAATGAATTTTATTTAAATGCAAATTAAAAAAAATTTATAATAACCATTTTGTTTTCACTAAAAAAATGTATACAAATAAAAAGATTCAGAAACTTCTTAAGAACAGATCTTAATTAGCATACTAATAATTCTTATTGCTAAAATATGTTTTATGAAATAAACATGAAATCAAATAGTAAAACTGTATTTCTTTTTTTAAAATATATATGTACTTACTCTTTACTTGTTTTTTTAATGGTTTTGTTGGATCCAACCAATGCTTTACATGGTTTACATCTGTGTATTGTAATCCAAAATAATCCTTTTCTATTAAGTCCAATGAATAAAACACTTGCTCATATAAATCAGCTCCAACTGCTTTTTTCTGTAAATAAAAATTATAAAATACTAAAATTTCACTATAAAAATAAAGTAAATTTAAATATTTAATTCTGAGAAGTGTTAATATTTCAAAAAACAATTATGAAACAGAAAAAATTTGTATAATTAATATTTTTTAAAATCTTTATCATTCCTTTTCTTTTCCCAAATTCTATTTATATAATTACTAATCACTCATTGAAACTTTTTTATTTAGAAGAAAATTTTTATTATAAATCTATATTATAAAGGAACTTAAATTTTTGAGACAACTTTGATATAAAAATGGTAACCTTTTTACTATTAATAATAATTATTACTTTTTATAATTTTTATAATATAAGAATTTAAATTATAATATACAACTTAAGAATGATATTATATATATAATTGAAGAATAATAAAATATTTAATTTTAAATATTACTAAAAAAGTAAAATACTGAAAACATGAAAAATAATAAGCGATGGGCTGTGAGAAAGTTAAATTTTATTGGTCCATGACATTAAGTACATATGTATTTCAGCGTGAAATATTTAGAACTATAAACAAATGTCAACTTTGTTTTCTTGAACTTAACTAAGTTCGTTTCACAACAAAAGAACAATTCTATCATTATTAGAGAGAATTGAAACCTATCATTATTGTGAAAAATTCAATGTTTCATATTTACCGACAAATCAAATGAAGAATCTGTACCATCCAACAAAATTACTTTACATTGAACAATATTTTTGTTAGGAACAATGCGTTGCGATCCACCTCTCGAAACACTTTTTTGAGTGTTTCGACCTTTACGTCGACTTAAAAATCGCAACATTTTATTACCATCACTCTGGTTTTGGTGATGTAAAACTTATGTATATTCGCATATTTTTCTTTTTTTATTTACGTATCATTTTAGTAGAATTTTCTACATTAATGCACATAATACAAACTTATAAATTCTGCTCATAACATTGTTGACTCGTCACATCACCGCCATATACACTGCCCTCTTTGAATGAAGCAACCCCAGTAGAATAAAACGCATTTAATATTGGCCGGCTAATTATTTCAATTTGATTAGTTCAAAACCCAATTATCAATGGTTTTATGTAAAATTTTCATTTTTTTGTTATCGTTATTCACCCGAATTCTTCAATTCAAAGTATTCTTACCATTTTTATTAGCTTTCACACATGAACTAACATAGTAAATAGTAATAAAATATACACCCTGGAATATGCTCTAAAATTATATATAAAATATGAAAAATAAAAAAATTTGATTGAAGACTTTTCTATTACATTTTGAACAACTATGAATAAAGGGTTTCATTTGCAAATATTTTTTATTTTACATTTATTAAATTTTAATATTAATTATTTGTATATTAATCTAAAATGTAAGTTATGAGAATAATAATAGCAGAAATATATTTTTAAGCAATTTGCATTTTGGTTTCATATCTATTTTATAAATGACGCAAATGAAGAAAATATGAAACTAAATATTCATGATTTGGAAAAAAACCTGAATTTTAAAGCAAATGTTTTTCAAGTGAGTAATTAAAAAATTTTAATTCAATAAAAACATTTAATTTAAAACAGATTATTCTAAAAATTCTTACAATAAAATTGTTATAAAAATTTTTATTTTTTACCACTTCTATAATAAGGAATTTATTAATTAGAAGAATATGAAGTGTTGAAAGTTCAGGTCTGTCTACAAAGTCAAATTATTTAATAATTAGTTCTTTAGATGGTCCTTTTATGAGACCCTTTTATCAATTACATTAATGAAGATCTCTTTACTTGGATTTATCTGATTAGAAACAATCTAAGAGAAATGAAAGCTCTTCATAGAGATAGTTTCCATTACAAATAATATAATAGAAAATCTACAATATGATGTAATAAGTGGACCAACAAAGTAGAATAATTTTATATTTAAGACTGAAAAAATAAGATCACTTTATTAAAGTTGACAAATTATTTAGGTCAAAATAAATAATGTACTCATTTCTAAATGAAAAATCACTCTAATCTTCACAGCAAATGAGTTTGAAATATCTTATAAAGTATTTTATCTTAAAATAAGCTATGATTTAAAAGTAAATAGTAAATTTGAATTAGAAAAATAATGTCTATTTTCAACATGTCTCAAAACTCTTCCTTCTAATAAATGTGAAGCGTACTGAATTGCTTCTTCGGCATCCTTAGCCAAACGTTTCTGCTGCAACCACAAAACCAGATCTTTGCCTTTAAAGCTGTCTTTATAAACTTTCAAACCCAACCTATGATATATAATAGTTATTACACATATTAATGGAAAAATAATTAGTTTCTTCTCTTTTAATAAAATCAATACACATGAAACAGAATTAAATATAGTGAATTTTACCTTTTATGCCGTGCAATATCATCTTGACATTGCTGGAGATGATGAGAAATAAATTGATTGCAAACATGTGTCGTTTCGAAACTCAATTTGTCAACAGGTGTAAGAACGATAGTTTCAGCACCATAATAAAATTTGCGCCAACTGAAGAATTATAAAATTAAAGAATTAAAGTCAATCAAGATTAAAATAGATAAAAAACTATAATTTTTGTTAACAATAAAATAGCAACCAATTTTAGATGAAATGAGCAAAAGCAATCCATTTTTGTTTCAATTAATATTATTGAAAATGATTTTTTAAAAAAAAATATAAAAATATAAGTCTATATTAAATTTTCATCATGGAGGTCAAATATTAATATTTTATTCATCACAATAAAGAAAATCTTATCAAAAATGGTAGCAAATAAATTTTGTATAAGTCTTTTGTATTATTAAGTAATTAATAATTATTAAGTATTAATATTAATAATAATTAAAAAATTATTAGTTGTATTATTAAGTAATTGTCTTAAATCTTGTATAATCTTTGTATAAGGTAGCAAATAAAAGATGAAAAAATTTTAATGAAAGAAAAATTATTTTTAGGAAGAGTAATAAAATTAATATAAATAATTACATAAAAACAATTATACTTCACCCGTTAATAATTAGAGTTAAAATATGTCTAATATCAAGACCAAACACAGCAAAAGTTAGACAAATTTGACCAACATTTAAAGTCACGTCCAGAAAGGCAAGTTCCAAATAAATTCCAGAAAAAATATCAGCTGCAACTAAAGTCCAGATGCAAAGCATGATTCCCTAAAACAATTAATGTATGTTATTAATTCAGTGGAAATTAATTCTACTAAATTAAAGCTATAATTCAATGCAAATTTAAATTAAAGTTAAAATGAAACTAAAAACATTAATTGCCATTTTATATAATATGACTCTTTTCTTCTACTTTACTCGTTTCGAAGGCAAATTATTGGGCAAAAAATAAAACAATAAATTAGAAAATTTAAAATTATTTAAAATATATAGAATATTGGAAAAAAATTTCTCCTATTGGTATAAATATTTACCATTTAAGAATCGAACATTGTGTCAATCAACGTTTAATCTTTTAACGAGATTTAATGGAGCCTAATATTTTAATGTTCAGTGTAGTAGTTATCTCAATATTCTTCCATATATGGTACATTATCAATCATTTATATTTTATACTTATACCGTTTTAAAAAATTCAATGTGGATAAATAAAGGCTAGCATATGCTAACAAAGATGAAAACAAATTTTTCCTGCAATATAGTCATGAAGAATAAAAGGAAATTACTCACTACAAACATAGATGTCACAATTAAAAGTAGCAAAATTATATGTTGTAATATTTGCTTCTCATCATCTGATTCTGATTCAATATCTTCCCTTTTAAATTGATCATTATATTGTTTAATATTAATTTCACAAACTTCCCTCTGTGCTTCAGTACAATGAAATTTCGAAGAGCAAAATTCGTTTTCACACCTAAAATAGAAGTTTTCTGTTAAAAGTATTATTTTAGATAAAGAAATTAAAAAAAACGAAAAATTCGTCACTTAAGTCATTTGGAAAAATTAAAAAAAGTATCTTCAGATTAATATACATACTCAAATATTACTTACTCTGAAGTAGAACAATAACTGAAATTGTTTACTACATTTTTAGAATTCATCTCTTCAATATCAATTATTTTGGTTTTCGCAGATGTGGAGGCCTCATCGGAATTATCTCTCAATCCCGGCATTTCTTCCAAATCCCGTGAATTAACTTCTTTTATTAATGAGGCATAAGCAGCGGTTTTTCGGCGAAAACGCTCTTGAATTATTAAACAACTGCAGGTAACTAAAATTAAAATTTCGACTAACTATAGAAATTAAAAATATTTAAAAATTCTAATAAATTTTATACAAAATATTTGATACTTTATAAAAAACTCTAAATACTTAAAATCTATATTTCAGTATTATACTCTAAGAACTCACCCAGAAAGCAAATAGAGAGAACAAAGAGAGAGACAGTTGCTTCCATAGTTCCGTACAAAAAGTTTGGATTGTGAGCATAATGAATGGAACCAGGTGATGAAATTTTGCAAGCTATTATCGCTAGCACTGCAGGTAGTCTGGAAATATGCAGAGTCTATAATTTTTTAAAATTCATTTCATCTCTATTAGAAGCAATAAAATCGGTAAAATAAATTATCATTCATTAAATGGCTTCAGTTTATACTCACATAAATCCAATCGTAATTAAAATTGGCATTAATTTGATTACGTAGCACAGGCTTCTCGACTGCAGTAAGACTAATATTATTGCAAGAAGAGTGCTCCATATGCGCGAGCTATAAACTCCAAATACAAATATTGCGAATTGTGCATAAAGAGACCAAGGCTCAAAACTGTTTTTAAGAGGCTCAAGTAATACGGCTAAACATACTAATATCTGAAAATCAAATTAAGAATATCAGAATATTTAAATTATGAATGTAAAAGTAAAATATTTTATATTATTCTTTTCGCATTTATTTTAGGAATATAGCTCTTCATTAGAATCAAATTCGATTTAAAGGCCATTAACAAAAATCTGTTTCATTAAGAGAAAAATTAGCTAAATAACATTTTATTTACCATTTATCAATCAGATTTTAGTCTAAAAATAAAAAAAAATTCGTAGTTTATGATTCAATATATTTTATAATATGTAGCCTGTAATTTTTAATATACCTGGTTGATAACCAAAAATCCAGTGGCTTTATGCGGTACTTTAGTAAATAACTTATTGACAATGAACAAAATCATCAACCAAACACCAACCAAAATACCTAAAATACTGATATCCCATTTAAAGTTCTGAAGCTCCTTGAAAAGTGTATCGGGAACTGAATTATCTAAGAAAATCATTCTCGCAGACACAAACATCAATGGTGCGCTAATGAACGTACACGCAACCATTGAACTGGATATCTAAAAAAAAAATTTATTTTTAAACGATTAATAACGATTTATAAAATCGTTATTAAACAATATCCTTAAAAATTATGCTGATCGATTGATTTAATAATATTCACTTAATTTGATTCGTGCAGTTTTAAACTGGCTTACCAAATCTATATCTATTTTATACTGTAAAGAGAATATGAAAACTGCAGGAGCCGTTGGAAAAGTACCGTACAAAAATCCAAAAGTACTTAAATCAAGGGTATCATTTAAAGTTTTACCAGGTTGAAGAATGCTTACAATCTCTCGAGTAACTAACGGCAATACTAACCTGTTAAAAAAAGCATAATTTTTGTTAAAAGGTGGAAACTTCATCGAACATTTTGTTTCACAAATATCTGAAATTCTGATTACAGAATCTATGTAAAAAAAATTTCGTTTAACTCAAAAAAATAATAACATTCGCGTTATGATTTCTTTAAATCCGAACGAAATCTTATAGTTTAAACAATTTTCCTTTCAAAAAATAAAATAATTCTTAAAAAGCTAAAACATATATGATTTTGTACTACAATATCTGATTTTGATTAATTGAACAGTTAAAGATGTAAGCATTATTAATATTTGCAATTACTAAAAAATATGAATTTTTAACTTACAATTTAGTAATTATCAAAATGCCAGGCACAACAAAATAATCCCCTTTCAATTTTCTAGTTGTTCCTACCATACGCAAACCAAGTACAAATAAGGCAGTTGCAGAAAATGATGATCCTAACACCTAAAACAAGCTACCCTATCAACAAAGCATCTATTGGATTTTCAAACGCAATATTAAATAATGATTACAAAGAATATATAGAGATCAAGTTCAAATTTAATTTAATCACATGAGTATTGCTGTAAAATGGCGTGAACTTTAAAAAAAAAAATTCAAAATTATTAATAATTTTAAAACTTGAATTTTAATATTACATTAAGCTATTTGTATGAAATTTCGAATTTTAATGTGAAATGAATGAATATTTTCAGACTAAAATCAGAAATTTTTTTCTCACCTTCAAAATACCAGTAACAAATTCAATGTATTTAAGAAAAAAATTTCCAATTAAACCAAATATTGTCATGAAAATCACGGGATTAGTAATTATTCCTTTACTAATCACAACGAAAAACTTCAAATGTGACTGTCCAACACTAGACTGGACATTCGAATATTCTGCAATATTTCCCGCCGTTCTTGTATTTGTACAGTTTGACAAACTATTGGAATCTCCTATCAAAATATTCCCTAAAAAACCAAAAAGGAAATTACTATAATGTACATTTAAACGATTTATTCATGTACATAATTCACTCATAATAATTTTTTAAATAAAATTTTTTTCTAAAATTTATAAAAACTTAATTTTTATATTACCTGTATCCTCTTCATTATCTATTTGGCTTTCATTAATATTTTCATTTGAAGTATTTTCGACATTGTTCTCTTTATCTCTCAATTCCTGTCGTTTACCCAATTCCATTAAAATGAAAGCTACTGGGTTCAAAATTGCAAGAGAAATGGGAGCTAATAAATACAAATATGCTGGATAATTAGGATGGGACTTTCCGTAAACAGCTGATACTGAAAAAAAAAAAAAATTAGTGTCAAATATTCGTAAAAATATTCATTCATCAGAAAAATACTTCACTTTTAATATTAAGAAACTTACGTATGGGATATCCAATGGCAAAATCATTGCTTTGAGTGCAAAATACTGCATAAAGACCAATTTTTCCTAACTGAATAGGCCTTATTAAAAAAAACGAGATTATTATAACTCCGATAAAAACTATAGCTTTTGATATTAAAATACTTGCAAGAAAAGACCAATTCACTGAAGATAAATCTAACTGAGCAAGTGATAAAAATATTAGGGAAGGTAAAGAAAAACTGCTGACAAATACATTTAGGCCTTTAGATTCTTGCTGCGATACAAGATTCAATCTCCCGGCAGCATACCTGCAAATAACACAATTATATATATTTATGTCTACACTTTAATGTTTTTTATGCATGGAAGACATGTTTCTGACCAATTAAAAAAGTGACCTACCCACAAAGTATAATAGTGAAGCATTCGATGAGGGCGGGATATAAATTTTCCAAGTCAAATTCCCCTTTGATATCATTGAAAGATTCTGCAGATTCGTTCATTCGAACTATAAAACAAGATTACATTAGATTTATTATTCAAGAATACGTATAGAATTAATGATTTAAACTAAAAAACAAAGCTTCCAACCAGATTCGTTGATGCATAATCTTATTTTTTACCACAATGATTTACATATGATCAGAAGGAAATAAAAAAATAGAGAAATTATTTTTTATTGTATGCTAAAAGCAAAATAATTCGAATTATTATATTATAATTATAATTAGTTTTCATAATTCATAAGTTTTATTATATTTTTCAGGGACGCAAGTTATATATTTAAAAAATTATTTTTCATATGGCCTAAGTTAACAACAGGAAAGAATCTTGATTGTACAAATTTGAATTAACCGGAAAAATTTTCATAAATATAAAAATAATTTATGTTCTTATTCCAATATTTATATTTGAATTTTTTTATGAATTAAAATAAAAAAAAATTAAATTCTAAATAAAAAATATAAAAACCTTCTTCACAACACTTTAGAAAATATAAACCACAACACATAATTATACATGAGAAAGATTAAACAGAATGATGTGGATGAATCTTTTACGAAGATTCTGAATGGAATGGAAGTTGAGAGAGAAAATATGTCTGATATTCCATTCATGTACTTTATTAAATTTTCCACATTCCATTGGAAAATCCTTTTCTTACAAAAAAATTTTTAGTTTTCGCCTTTTTATCTGGAATAATATAAAGTCAGCCCATATATTCTGTTGCATTTTAGATAAACCTTTAAAAATTAAAATGCATTAAATTATTATACATATTATGCATATATAATGAAGTTAATATACTTCATTTTAGAATTACATTATAATTATGCAGAATTAATATAATATAATATATATAATGAAGTTAAATACTTCAATAATATATTTAAACATTTAAATATATTTTATTAAGGCATTAATATGTTTTACAAATATTATATTGTTCAATATATTGTTTATATATTATTCTGAAAAACAAAAAATAATGGTTATGAAAAAAAATAAATGTGACAGAGTATGTAAGTTAATAAAATACTCAATGACAAGTCATAACTACATTTTGTATTTCATGGCTGCAAGTAAGGTAATATATAGTTGCTTATATAAGCAGTTGCTTTAAAATGTTAAATGTATGATTCATTAAAGGTTTGTTTCTTCTATTTATATTTCTTAAAATCTTATTTTTCAAATAATTGAAATATAATGTGAAATTGACTATGAGATAATCACAGTAAGTTGAAAAAAAGAGAGCATGTTGAATTTAATAATTAAATTTAATACTGTCATGGTTAATCATTATCAATTGAGAATATGCTGAAAACTAAAGAATTAGAAAGTAACTTGATTTGGTTTTATTAAATTTATTTTGCATTAAATAATTTTTATTAGAAAAAAGTTTTATTTATGGGATAGAACAATTTATTTTCAGGATAGAACAAACAACAGATGAATACAATATTAGAATAAAAATATTAAAGCTACTGCACACTGTTACAAATATATTAATAATCACAATTATTGTTGTTAATAAATTCTCAATAATAATAAGTTAATTGATTACAAAAATTATTCATTCTTTCAATTCTGTATAAATAAAATAGATTAAATAAATTATAATAGAATTATAATTTTCTAAATCAAATGTATATGTTTTGTGATAGGCAAAATGTTGTTGCAGTTTTGTTGAATATGGTCCTTCAAAGATTCATCACAATATGACTTATATAATTACATTAAATGTTTGGCTGCAAATAACATGATATTCATAATCTTTTCATGATTTGAAAGATTGAATAAAAATATTTAAATTTTTTAAATTAATTAATTTTCTGAAAATACTTCAAAATACTTAAACTTTTCAAGGTAAAAGTTGATTTTTTAGACTTTTTTTAATGAATAAATCTAATAAGAAACAAATATAAAACATAAGGCAAAATATAACATTAAAGCAAATAATTAACCAAATATCAATTAATGAAAAAGCAATATGGAATTAATCATAAAACAATTCAGAGCGATGCATTGAACTTTGAAAAATATGGCCTCTCTGTGAAATTTAAATGCTTATAAATAATTAAATGCAATTAATAGAAAAGTCCTTAAAATTTCCTAAGTTAACTGAACAGCGACGCCTATTCAGATCTAAAACAATATAAATTTGTTAAATAAATTAGAACTAATAAGGAAATTGACAAATCGCAGCATCGGGATATTGAATTTTATTAACAAACAATAATGATTTTTACAAAAATCAATTTTAAAACTCATGATTCACTTACATTAAGTATTAATGAAAGTAGGCTAATGAATTAAAAAATAAAAACCAATTTCGATCATTGCTGTATTTTTAAAATGTAAATACAACCAGCCAAGAATGAAAATCAGCTTCCTTATCAGGGGGCTACATTACTTGTGCGTTACTGATGCCAACTTTAGTTAATTGTGGACCAGTCACTCAATCTTTGCGCTGTAATTTATACTTCTCTAATCTCTATCGCAGCATACTTTTAATTAATATTCTGAATTAAATAATTTCGACTAGGTTATTCAGAATCGAAATTTCTTTAAACACCAACAATATAATGATTATTTGAGCTGGACATAAAATAAAATAATCCTCTTTCTCTTTGAATCAAACTACATAAAAATTATTCTTATGATGAGCTACTTTGGCGCTAGAACAGTGCATGGAAATTGAATGAAAACATGATAAATTCAAGGCATAAGATTTATTTTGGCTTCTCTAATTAGTGATAGATCGTGCACAAGTCCCGTGAAGTTTTTAAACTTTTGTCTTTTTTTTTACGTCAACTCACCTGAAGATTCAACCATGCCCATATAACACTATTTACAAAATATACTCTTTATTTGTGACCAAATTTTTATAGTTGTGAGAAAACCACCCAATAGTATGATTAATGGCAATCCGACAATATGAGTTATAAATGTCATATCGTTATGAATATGCACACTTCCGCCAATTACAGAATGTAGACTTGATGCTACCATATGCGAAGAATGCTAAAATCTTTTCTCACTGCAACTAATTTAGATATAAAATTACTTAATGCCTAACTTAAGTCAACTCATACACGAAATTAAGATTATCGAGAAAAACTTTTAGGATTTCATGCTTCGGGCTATTTGAAAAACCTTTTAATCGGCATATAATTACTGAAAATGAAAGCCCTAATAATTAGATCTCATGCAAATATGGACTCATTCATTAAAAATGCAGGAGCACAGAAAACTCTACTCTACTCATTACTTCATCTTTCTTTATCTATCTTATGACAATCCAGGGACAAAAAAATTTTGAAATTTTTATTAACAGGAATTATTGTTTTTCAGAGTGAAATTGCAAGAGAAACAAAATATTTTTAGTTCAAAACTCATTATGTTTCTATTAAATTGTTGAAAACATCGATTGTGAATCTAATATTTATATATATATAAAATTAATAATAAAATAAGGCGATGAATTCAATAGTAAACAAAAATTTTTTTTATTAAAAAAATTAAATTTTTGCTGATGCAGTAGCAGAATTTAAAAAAAAAAATTGCTGCGTCTAATAATTAAAATCTTTTTCTCTTCAATTAAGCTGAAAGTTAATTTTAAAAAATTAATCTCTCGCCATTAAAAATTTTTTTATATCTACTTAATACTCTACTCATATATATATCATTACATGTAGATTTAAATTTTTCTCATTCAAATTAGTCTTTCTTTTTTTTTAATTTATAATTTTATTATACAATAATATATTTCTACATTTTTGTATTGAGATCTGTTTTCATTGATTTCGAGATGATTAAATAAAAATTTGCGTCTTATAACGTCACAATCCCCACGAAAATATTCATTCAAATTATAAACTATATTTATGTGTAACATTTTTAAAAAATTTCAAATTTATCTGCAGTTGATTTTAATTCATTGTTTCAAATGGAGATTCTATTGATATTTTTATCACAATTTCACAAATAGCAGCATCAAAAGTTATAAATCAGTTGCTTTCTTAAACGATTTTATCTCAATAACAACTCAAATTATCTTCTGGTCTTAATTATAATTTCACAAAAATTAAAAATCAGAAATTAAAATGTAATTAAAAAATATTAAAGATCCGCTTGCTTGAAATTTTTCGATTACCAGAAACTGATTCATAACCAACTGTATATGCTGCATAAGTAAAACAATCAAAAATAAGGCTCATTGGTAATGATGTAAATGAAACATTAAAACATTTTGATCTAATAGAATTTTTGAGTCTGATTTAAGAGATCTGTATGAATAATGTACAGTTTTAATTTTAAAAAGAAAATATTTAAAATATTAATATGAATTAGAACAATTATTTTAGCTATTGAACATAAATTTTCAAAGCTAAATTTTAAGCTAGAAAAATTTTAAATATATTTAGCATTATTCCTAAAAATCATTCACTTTCTCATTACAAATCCTTTTTTTTTCAAAATTTCTTACAAGATGCAGAAACAAGTAATCGAGTTTTTTATTTATCTAAAATCGAAATTTTCTATTTCATTAACTTTCATTAACACTTATTAAAGTATAAATATTTATGGATCATTTCCAGAATTTCTGCGAATTAAATTCTTTAAAGCCCTTTTTAATGTTAACCAATGACTATTTCAAACAAATAAAAATAAAAATTATTATTGTATTGTAAAAATCAGCTAGGTTGTAAAAGAAATAACAATGAGACTGAATCTAATACATTCCATCAATATTTTCTTTTTGCCGAGAATCCATTGCAATTTCTTTGATTATGAAATACATAAAGTAAAATGAAATATATGAAGCAATAGCGGTACAAGATCTTTAACACTAAATTATTTCATTTCACATGACACGTGAAATTGTTGTCAAATTAAGCCTAACACAGATAGTAAGAAAATTATTGCAAATTACATTTTTAAATTTAAAAACTTAAAAATTTGAAAAGAAAGTAACTTTTTTAATTTGATTGCAACACCAATGTAAAATCCTTATCAAGGTTATTTTAAACAGTCTTTTTATTGATAGGTCAATTAATTGCAATCAAAAATTATAAAATAGACAATGTTTGAATCTAGTTTATGATAGCTTATAGTATATTTTATCAATATTTTTGAATGTTGTATTTAATTTATAATTCTTGATTATCATTTTATTCGTTATTGAAGTTACATACATTAACTTATCTAATTTTTTTCATCACCCAAAAACTTTCACTTAATTGAAAAAATTTTAGAATTATTTTCTGCGTATTTATATTATGGCAGTATTTCAACAAGTTGATAAAAATAATTTTGAAAACGGTAAATATTTTAACCTCCTATTTTTTTTATTCTTTGATTTAGTAATTAAAAATAAAAATAAACTTTCTTAGTTTATAATAAATAAAATTCGATTTTGATACGGAAACTGAAATATATTACAAAAAATATCCAATTTCACATTTATTTTTGAACTTACAAATAGCAATATCAATTTAAATTGTCAAATTATATAAACCAAGGAAATATATTTCATTCAACATTTTTAGAAAGTATAAAAGTGATTACCGACTTTTGATCAAAAGAAATAAGTAAATAATAATTTTATTATCATGTTTTCATTTCATTTGTTTGAATAGTACTGAATAGTATACAGATTTTATGAAAAAACAAGCTTTACATAATAACTGTTTAAAATTGAATGATTTTGCTTAATACATATAAGTAATAATGTATTTTTAATTTTCTATTTTTCGAGAAAATTATTATATTGGAATAATGCCGTTAATTCATTTTTATTTAAGAAAATTTTTGTTTAAGTGAATAAAGAGTTTTTTTATAAATTTAAAATATATATAATTTTTTTAAATGAATAACCGAATTAAGTGCTAAAAACAGAAGGTATAAAAATGTTGGTAAGTATGCAAGAGACTATATTTATGTCGTATTTACAATTTAAGACATTAATTTAACGCATACAATCTTTGAAAATCCTTACGTAACCATTTCAATATGCATATGGATTTAACTGCTAAATATAAATAAAGAAGTATTTTACATTGAAACGGATTCAGGGCATTGTACTTTCATTTTGTTCTCTGCAATGATATTGAATGTTATGAATCAATATATCAACAAGTTTAAACCAAAAGTCTCATATTTGACAACTTTTAAATGTAATAAATATAATTTAAAATATATGATCTTTCCATATCTAAATCAAATAAAACAAATTATAAATCGGTAATTTACGAAAAAAAATTATTAATATCTCTAAGAATAAATTTATTTTTCTATACAAATCTCAATTTCTTTTTCATTTTACTTTTAAAAGAAAAATTTATGATTTCAATTATGGAATAACAAAAGATATTTTTATATCGAACAGATGAATTGGATTTCTTATTTTACTGTTATCATATGGAAAATATTTTAACAGTAAAGTTATTCTTTTTATTCTTACATTTTTTAACTATACCACATCTATTCAAGCTTTAAAGAAATAATAATGACATTTTTCAATTTTGAACAATAAACTGCATTAGAAAAATGTTCTAATAAATTCTGCAAGCTAATATCAATAATTGAAAAATTGATTTAGCTGTCTTAAATCTATCCAAAATAAAGCCTTATCGCAATCTTGCAAAAGTACAAAAAGTCTTAAAAACGTATATCTATATCTATATATGTAAGAAAAATTAAAATATATTTTCTGCGACATAACTCATTTACCTTTAATTATTTTCAACAAATAAACATAAAATTGTATGATAAAAATTTATTTTAATATTTGTAAGTTGTAAAAAAGATATGTTAAAAAAATTTCATGTAATTTTAAAAATCTTAAAGTTCAATTTTTGAAATTCAAATTAAAATTTAATAAAAGAATAAACCTAAAATTAATTTTAAAAACTTGAAATATTTTATGTTGTTAAAAATAGGAAAAATCAAAATAAAAAAGGGAGAATATATATGAGTGAGAAATACTTTATCAGAATCACAGAAAAAAAATTAAAACAAAATTTTGAAAAAAATATTTCAAAATAACAATGAAACATAAATGTATTAACTCAAAATGTTGAATAAATCAGTAAATAAACATAATTTTATTTTTTTTAACAGGTAAATGAGTATTATTTAAAACTTTCTTAGAACACACCCTTTGCTTCTTAATTAATGGCAACAATAACTGCAAATAATGGACCACGACAAGTAAAGCACACAGTTCAATTATAATTTGCCTTTATTTGTAGCATGACAGGAATAGGCAGATCATTTCATGCAAAGCATACTTATGATATGTTTATCCATAATAATTTTTTTAATTCTTTTAAAATATTTTAATTATTTCGTTAATGCTACAGTTATAATTTCTTCAAGATTGTTTCTATAATCATTTGATTAACTTTTCTTCAACTCTAGAACTTTCACTTATGAATAATTATACTTAAAAATAAAATTAAATTTTTTCGAACAGACAATTGCAACTGTACTACTTTATATTGTACAATATGGTCCGTAAAGGTGCATAATAAGATTATACAAAATTTTTTTCTTTTTCGATTATTTTAGACTACAACACTCAATACTTTTACATTTCTTAATAAAATTTGTTGAAAGACATTGAAATCTTACTTCACTCAATTTAGCTAATATTGTTGGACTTTAAAATTGTAATTCAATTTGGATTATTTGTTTGGATAAAGATATTTAGTTTCAATGCGGAAAGAATCTACCTTCTAATCATATAATATCTACTACCCAAACTTTTTTCACTATGAAAATTATTCAACTTTAAAGAACAATGAGATGTCTAATAATATACATTAAAATTCCTGGCTAAAAAACAGATTTTTTTCACTTCTCCTAAGCAATCCATGAAGCATAAATAAATATTGAAATTTTAAACTTAAAATCTCTCTTCATATAAAATATTATTAAACTAACTTAATCAAGAAATGCATTGCATCTCATAAATTCAATTAAAATTTTTTATTGACTTTAGGAAATTAATTTTTAGCCTAACTAAGATGGGTGAACAAAAAATTGGAGTATTTAGAAAAGTGCCTTATTAGCTATTTGTCTTCCAATATTCTCAATCCACTGCTTTTACATTTTATTGCAATAGCCACTAAAAATATGTTTAAGATAATAATTCATTATTTTCCAATTTATAAACTGAAAGTTATTATTATGAAAATCTTTAATTTATTTTGCTTTTGAAAAAATTTTAGGTTCAATTAAACGCACAAATTAAATAATTATGATATTTACGTATATATATAGATACACATATATACATGTACATGTAAAAATACATATACACCTATATTTTTCATAATATTTGTACATGTATATATGTAAATATAAATATATATAATTATGCAAATAATAATGAAATTAATTATAAAGAGAAGTTTTTGTGCCTTACTATAATATAGAACTATAACCAATTAAATTCTAAGTTGCTAAAGATTTTCAATTTCAATGAAAAAAAATTATGGCTTAAAAACTTTATTTTCACGGCAAAGTATGATTCGAATATAATTTATTATTGGAAGTTTTTTATTATACAATGAAGGTCATTCAAATTATGAAAAATTTCACCTCTTCATAAAATATTTTTTAAATGTATTCTTATAAATTTTATTAAATTCAGTAAAACATTATTTTTTAGAAAAAAATTTTTTTCAGAATTTAATAAAATTACATGTAAAATGCTAAATAAATTAATAGCTCTACACCTAAACATTTATTAGTATATCATCCCTCAGTTTATCTCTTGGTTTATATGATTTAAAAAAAATTCATGTTTTTTGATGAAATTTACATAGCTTTCTAGCTTTTTTGCATGTTCCACGCTCTTTTTTATCATTTAACTTTAAAGCGAAAAAAACAATGATGCCTATCATTTTAATAATGTGTAGCAAATTTTCACTTTAGGATAATGGAAAAAAAATTATAGTTTTCCAGGAAAATATGTAAAAAATTATTTTTATGCAAATATTTTCACTGAAGAGTGAAAAAAATGTAAAAGCACTTACAAGCTATATAAAAGTAGCACAATGGTTCCTCAGCAATTAAGTTTGATAAAACATAAATAAATCAAGTTATAAATAAAATTGCTCTGCAGTTGAAGAATGATTAACAAAATATCAAAATGCAGAATAAAATTGTAATATGGAAATAAAATAATTTAGTTCATTAAATCGAAATAAATTATTAATTTCTTAATTATTTTCAAACCAAAGATAAAATTAAAACTTATGAGAATCTGAAAATTTTATAATATATAAAAATATGCTCATAAAAAATCTGCTCTTTATGGAATAAAGCTGTCTAATGAATAACGTTATTATACTGAAACTAAAAATTCGTTTCTGAGCAATCTTTAGATTTCTTTTGCCTCAATATCGGCATATGTAAAAAATGAATAATAAATTAAAACAAAATAATAAATAAGTACTTTATTTTAATGCATTCAATGTATTTCTTATATGTTAATTCTATTTCCATAACTTTAAGAATCAAATTAAGAAATTAAAATTTTGATAATATTTTCACGTCATGTACTAATAATTTTTTCATTCCATTCTGATTTTACGATATTTTTGCATCTTATAGAAATAAAGAATTTTAGAAAAGAATGCTTTAATCGTTAATACTTCATGATAAAACTAAAATTGTAATATGATCTTAATTATTCATGTATTGTGAAGTCTGATAATTAGAGATCAAGAAGTTTTTGTTTTAAACATGAAAGAAAAAAAATAATTAATATTAACACAATAAGAAAATTTTATAATTTTATAGATAAATTGGTGAAAATCTCAATATAAAAATTTGAATAAATTCACAATTTTTTTGAAAACAAAAACCGGATGATACGCAAAACCAATATGCATTTTTGTCATAAATATTGAATTATTATTTTCTAAAATTACTAAAAAAAATTTTTTTTAATTATAATGTAAATAAAATTTAAAAAAAGCACGACTGATCTTTCATCCTAATAATTGGGTATAAGCAAATCTTGTCTCTTCTTAGCATGAAACCTAATTGGTTTTGTTGTACCCGTTTCATATTAACAATATTGAATAAATTAGAGCAAGAAATAAAATCAAAAAAAGAAGAAAAAAGGAATAAAACAGGCTAATTTAGATTGAGTAATTGAAAAACTATCGCAATACATATCTATACATTTATGTATGGATATGTCATAAATCTATACATAATCTATACATTTTAGATATATGAAATCAAAACATAATATTTATATTGAATTGCCTATTACTGTAATGCTTGAATTCTTCTTAAAAGGAATAAATAAAGGAACTGTCCTAAATGTGAAGACTTATACCCGCAAATTAGAATGAATTTAAATCAATTTAACAAAAACTGATATAACTAATTGGCAGTGTGAAATCAGTGATGAAAGTGAAAAAACAAGTTTAGTTTCATAAATTCATTTGATACAATGCAGCTTTATGTAAAGTGATTCCTTAAAAGGAGGGATATAATCCTTGTAGTTGATAGAAGTTTATTCATAATTTTTGATTCAATAAAACAGTTGAACTGTTTTACGTTAAAAGTATTTAGGAAGAAAATAATATCAAGCTGTTAAGTATTGCACAAAATAGCGATAATTCGCAAAGCTATTCAATCCTTCTTATCTTCTGTAAGCTTATTATTAGATACAAATCAGGAGTGTTACGATTATAATTAATACCAAAGTCAATTAGATGAATGATTAAATAATACAAATCAAATTTAAAAATAAATGCAAATTTAATACAAATTGGAATGGCAAATCGATCCGATTCATTAAGTACAGGAATTCCAGAAGTTTAAAATTCTTAGAAAATAAAGCAGATTTTTCGAATTCGAATCAAAGTATACATGAAATACGTTAATAATTTTCTTACAAAGAAAAACGAAATCTTTAGTAAGAATTAATTATTATTGTTTAAAGTTAAATTCACAATAAGCATTTTTCAAATTTCATAACATTTCTGTTAAGAATATTAAGCAGAGCATTCTTTATATATGCTTAACAAAAGTATTTATTCTTCTTGCATTCTGAAACAGTCTCAGATAGAAGGAACAAATAATGTATTTAATAGTAGCGTTCAATTTATTATCACAGGCACTGCAAATCGTTAACTCCAAATATATTTTTATATGTTACTCGAATTATTGGCCTTTACAAAATTTACTTAGCATTTAAAAATCACCTCCAAATTATTAAATATTATTGCTGTCTATTAGTCCTATTAAGTATATCAGCAATATAAAATTTGTCAATAAAATTATTCGGACTATTCTTCCTAGAAGATTAAAAAATACAAATATAATGTAGTTCAATTTCCAAATTCACAAGCATTTCAATTTAATGTCTTTGAAATTTGTCATAAAAAAGATTATTAATTTTTAATGCCAAAAATAAAACAATACATCAAAATTATTTGTTAAAAAAAATCACGCCTCCAAAGAAACAAAGGCAATAAAATAGCTTATAAAAATATATTAGAAGTTGACAGAATACTAGAGTTTAAAATATGAATTATATTTATTAAAATAAAGATCGCTAAAGTTGAATTGATATCTTTAATAGAGAGCATTTCTTTAATTGCAATATTAAAAATTCACAGGCGTTAACACTTGTTTCAAATATTTAAACTGGATTACTTGTCGGTATGTGCGGCAATTTAGTTGAAATTACGTGTGAATGTCGAGAATGCATATTCAAAGTGCTAGATCTATCGTCCGAAAATTGCACTCTGAATTTATTTGAATTACCTAAAGTATTTGCTTTCGCAGGAGTCCGAATTCCGGAATTAGAATTTGACTCTTGTTTAGATTCACTAGGTACCCCTGCAGGAGGACGAGGCAATCTCCTTCTCAACCAGGCATGCCTCAACGCAGTGTTAGGATTCATTCTTTGTTCTGGATCCCATTCCAGACAACGCTGAATAAAATCCAAAAATAAGTGATCGTCGCAGCCTTTTAGAGCTCGCCGAAGTTCCTTAGAGCCTGGAGGTCCTCTTGTTTTTCCTAGGCGAGAAATTCCCCCCATCAAAACAGTCGACCCATCAGGAAGAACCGATGCCCCACAATAACGTGGATATCCTTTAGAATTAATAAAGTTTTTGGCTCTTTTTGATTGATCCAACAACTTTTGAGGCGGCATTCCCAATAATTCAATTATACAGGCTAACTGATCAGCTTCGTCCTCGCCGGGAAGCAGAGGAAATCCCGTAAGAAGTTCAGCTAAAATGCATCCAAGGCTCCACATATCAATAGCCATACTGTAACGAGCTCCTAAAATAACTTCAGGAGCCCTGTAAAACCTAGACTGAATGTAAGTATAAATTCTTTGGTTTTCATAGCAACTTGATCCAAAATCGATTACCTGAAATTATTTTTTTTATATGTTTTAATTTTATTTTTAGCCATAACTAGAAATTTTCAGTTATAAATATCGACTATATATAACAGAAGCTTTTCACTTCTTAGAAACTAAAAACTTAATAATTGAAATTTACTTTGTACTATGATTTAGTTTATAGGGTACATCTCAATGTGCAAATTTTGTAGGAATAGGTGAAAAATATCTTTAAAAACATAAGACTTAAATCAGAACGTCCAAAATAATAAATTTTCACAAAATGGACGTTCCAGTTTATTTAATAGTACTGATAAAAAAATGAAATTTATGCTAAAAGACACAGAAACTCAAATAAAAATATTTTAAAAAGCACTTATTTTAAAAAGTTTTTAGTGATTTAGTAAAACAAAAAATTTATCTGCAATAATTAGGATAAAAAAAGTTAATAAATTTTTTTATACATTTAAAAATAAAATTAAACAAACAAAAAAAAAGATTTTTAAAAAATGCATTTAAAATAATATACGTTTTAGAAAATTTAGGTTTAAGAAAAATTCTAATACCACTAGACAATATGACAATCATTACTTTAAATAATTCATAAAAATCGTTTCATATTTACCTTAATGCCTGATCGTCCCTGCTGTTTCAGAAGAACATTTTCTGGTTTCATGTCACAATGAATGATATTGTTTTTATATAATGCATCTAAACATTGTAAAAGTGAATGTGAAAATTTTCTTACTAATTGCAAACTGAAGCCCTGAGAAATTAAATATTTATATTTAATGTTTGATCTCCTTGTAAAATTTTTAAAATATGTTTTACTAATCAAAAAATAAAGTATATCACAAAATTCTTATAAAATATTTTCAATGTTTATATTGAATCAAAAATTTCATACATAAATCAACTTACTATATTAATCTTCTTAGAAAAAAAATGTTAAAAGATATTATTTTTGATAATAATGATGATTGCTGAATGATAAATACTAAATTCTTTATTCAGTCAATTTAATTTCATTACAAAAACACTAAAAACTTTACCTGAAATTTATTTTTTTTAATAAGTTCATATAAGTTTATAGATAAAAGCTCAAATGTTATACATGTATGATTTCTAAAATTAAAATGATCTAACATATGAATAATATTCATTGTATTATCCTTGTCCTGTTTTCTTAAATGTTCTAAAATTCTTATTTCCTGAAACAGATATACAATTTTATATTTTTACACTGATACAAAAACATCAATAATAATAATAATAACAAACATAGATATACTAGAAACCATAAATGAAACTAATCATATCTAAGTGCAAAATAAAATTAAATTTTTCACTATTTTATCACTAGATCTTTTCACTATTCTATCACTAGATCTATTTTATCTTTCTTTTTATAAACTTACCTCTTGAGCTTGCCTATGAAACCTTTTTTCATTTCTAACCATTTTAAGAGCTACATTTTCATTATTTTTATGATCATATGCCTTAACTACTTGCCCAAAACTGCCTTTTCCTATTACCTGAAAATAAATTTTTTAGTCATTCAATTGAAATGTCCAAGAATTATTCACCATTTATATAGTGAATAACTATATATATATATTTAATGTGTTATATTATTGAATTGTAATTGCAGCTGCATATATATTTAAGTTGGTAAATAGCTAACAATTATAAAAATTGAAAACACACATTTTCATTTATTAAATTCCAAATTAAGTTTGTTTATTTTTTCATATTTATTTGCAAAAATACCTTTACACAAAAATATATTTAACTTTTTTATATTTTGGCATAATTTATATCTTTGTCAATATTAAATTTATTAGTTGGTGAACTAGGGCAAAATCTAAAACCCACCTACCTTAAGTACTTCAAATCTATAAGCTATATGGTCATGAGGTACATGTATGTAAGATCCTTGCTCATTATCATAACCACAATTATTAGGTGATCCAATTATTCCTGGTCTTTTCTTAGCATTGGCACCAATAAAATAAATGTGTGAATAGTTGAAAATTTCTCTTTGTTCATAAGGGGTCAATTTTGACATATACAATTTGACAACTTGCTCAGGAGTAACAAAAACTGTCTTAGGTTTTGAAGGGCAGGTTTTATTTGGTGTTTGACACTTAGTTGTTTCATTTGCTAAAGTAACAGCTGGCAAGGCTGGAGAGGGTTGCAATGTTGGAAGGGTTGAGGAAAGCAGGAGAGGTAATTCATCCTCATCGTTTTTGAGAGGCGGAAAATGATCGTGATTGACATGGTTATGATTGTTGTGGCTATTATGATTATTTTCCAAGCGTGAAAGATATATATCATTTTGAATGGAAGTAGGAGTTCCATCTAAGTTATTTAATACAGGACGGGTTTGAGATTGCGACAGAGGCATTTCAAGAAAATAATTTTGCTTCAAAAACGAATTCCTAAAAAAACACACACCACTATCACCATCATTATTATAAGTAATTAAAATTGTAATCGTACATGGTAGAAAACATTTTAACAATCATATTAACAGCAGAATGCAAGAAATTTTACAAATCTTTGCCTTCATCGTCGATTTATCTTCATAATATTTTATTAAGAAATCGTTCCATCTTATTTATAAGTGATGAATTCATATTTATTATACATTGCTTTCATAAACAAAAGATGAGATTTCAAATACAGCCTTTTTGTAATTTATACTAGTCCCTGATTTCATAATTTAAATAATAAATTTAAATATATAAGTGATTCACAATCGGAAGTTTATTACAAAATTTCTCGCGTATTTGGCATTTTAATTTATTACCAAATATTAACGTAAGTCCGATTTAGCAGAAATAAGTTACTCGATCAGTCTATGAATACAACCTTGATGACGTCACTGAGAGTGGTTGTTTCTGGAACTAAGTTGCGATACAATAAATCGATTCTTATCTGTTTCCTTTCAAACGATTAAGACCTGCTTAATTTATCATTCGAGCGAATACTTCCGTTTCTTTAAATTTAACTACCTTCCGTTTTTAGAAAATGAATAATCTTTAAAATTTTGAAATCTAAATCTCGAAGTTTTACTCTTCAATAAAAAAAAATTAAAAATTTTCACCTTATTTTATGATAATTCAAGTAATTGTAATCTTTTCGAAAATGTTCCAAAATTCAAAAACCTGTTGTTTTATACATTTATTCAACTGTAATCATATTAAAAAAATTTATTTGGAAAATCCACTTGTTATTAACCGATCCCATTTTTTGGTAAAAGTATCTAAAAACTTGGAAAATTTATATTATAAAGAAATGAGTTTAAAAAAGTAATACAATTCACGGAAAAAATAATTTCCCATAATTTATACTTTAACTGGTTAAATCAAAAAACTTTTATTAATTAAATTATTACTCGATTGCTGTTGTTTTTATATAAATACCCAAAGAATAAAATTCAAAGAAAAAGAAAATAAAAATTTGTTTCAGTTTTCAAACAGTAACAGTTTCAATTACTGGATTTTTAAAAGAGAATTTCCTTTTTGCTTACTTTCAAATATATGAAAAAAATCATTACTAAAAAGGCAACCAAGGATTTCGAAAGAAGAAATTATTTTTATTAATTATAGACGTTCAAATATGATTCAAATTTTACATTCTGTAAATAAAAATTGTCCAAGTGATATCTATGAAGTGGCTCAAATGGCAGCTTTAAAACAATATTCTTGTATGATGTGACAAATGCCTATTTAGTCTATAAATTGCAATTTAGCACTTTAGAGTTATGTTTTTGAGCATTTGAAAGGTCAGTTTGTTGTCTAAAATTTAAAAAAAGAAAGGTGGAACAGCGATAATCGTGGTAGTCTTGTATGTTAACTCCCTTATATTTAGGGTGCAATAATTTAAGAAGTTAATTCTTTAGTGAAAATCAAGGATTTTTCAAGCCTGAATTCGAAATAAGAATATGTAGATTTAAACGATTTTATCCAAAATAATAAAGTTTTGAAACAGAAGTTTATACAAACTCCGAAAAACTAATTTAGAATGCAATTTTAAAAAATCAATTTTACACTAAGGATAAAACGTCAATCCATTTTCAACGAAAAATCAAAATTTCCGAAAATTATTAATTTAAAACATTAACAATAAAATATTGTACGTATACCATTTTGAAATTTATTATCATGTCATGAGACTGATATTACGAAATTTTGTCGCCGACCAAATCAGACGATACAGTTAAATTTATAAGTCAAATTGAACAGAATGCACTATAGCTTTAGTTAAAAACATATAAAGTGTCGTATTCACTTAATGGATACAAACCACTGAATCGTTCCCCCGATTTACGACAAAAATGAAATTACAATCTTCGAAGCCAAGTGAATAGAGCAGGTAGAAACGTAGGTTCTATTAAAGTTGTGAACAGTTACAAGTATCATACGCCAGAAGTAGTTTGTGTTGCAGCCAAGACCATAAATTTTATTTCATTTTTTTAATATACAAAAATTAAATCTGTTTAAAACTGAATCTTATTTATTTTTCCGAACGAAAAATGTGAAAAAATACTATTGGATATACGGAATACTATTTGCCGGGCAATAGGTCAAGAACTGATTTGAGGAGAAATATATTTTAATATTAATTTTTTAATTGAATTATGTGGAATATAAATGTCCTTCGGTGTGTCAAGAATTCGTAAAATTTCGAAGAGAAACGTTTTAACGGTGAAGATTCTCCTCTATAATGCATCCTAAAAGTGTAGTATATCAGTGGAATTGATTGGATTTTAAAGAATTCAATAAGAAATGTCTCCAAAGTATAGTCGATACTTATGGTAGTTTTCGTCACGTTGTCAGAAGATATCCATACCCAGAACAGATGACACCAACAGAGGGTCATCGAAAGGAAAGATTACGATGACATCAGGTAAGTTTTTTAACCTTTTAATTTGATGTTATTATAGCATACACATATCGCATCTTACAAATGAGCTAGCATTATAAAAAAAACAAAATTTTATTTCATTAAATTTTGACTTTTGAATAAGACCTTTAAAAATACACATTCAAATTAGTTAATAAATATTTTTTTAAGTAAATTATTTATTTCGATATGTCAGCGAAAGATTATAATTTGTAGAAGCCGCATTAAAATACAGGCTATTCACTATCGGAATATATGCAACAAATTACATGTGAAAGCTATTCTAAATTTTATAATTTTTAAATTCGTTTTGCTTATTAAAATGCATAGAGTTATATATATATATATTCAGGAATAATAATTAATAGCTTTACCATGTTTTTGATGCAATTAATATAGTGAGATTTTTTTATTTTACATAAATATTTATACAATCATAATTTATTCTATTAATTTATATCGCATATATGCATGAAATCGACAAAAACTTTCTTATTCAGTTTTAATTTTATTTTTATTCCCATCGTAAATATTAGTGTAAAGATATAAATTACTTCAAGTACTTTTCAAATGGTTATCTGCATGATCATAAATGAAATGTGAGACAACATGAAGGTGATAAATTTCAAGAGGATTTAAATAGAAATCTCTTTACTGTCCAATATATTTTCACTATTGTTAAATTAAGAAGAGATTCGAAATAATAAAAAATAATGATCAACATTAATTTTTATGTTAACAATATAACATTTTCATTTACAATATTTCAATTTTTTATAAATGAAATGAAGTTCAAAATAAGGAAATTTTTGACGATTTTTAAATTGACGTTAAATTTTATTCTTCAGAAAATGAAACGCAATTTTCATTAAAATATAATACAGAAACTTATGCAATATTTTAAAAATTTAATACATGGTTGGCAAAATATATTTTAGGTGTGTGATGGGTATATCGCTTCAAATGTTCCTTTAATAACAGTGCTTTACTTAAGAATTTATCCAAACTTTATGATTTGGCTTTTGATAACGTGAAATAACTTACACTTGTAAAGGAAATATAACTTTCAATAGTTACATAAATGGAAATTTTTCTAAAAACAAATCCTTTCTTTGATATAGCAAAAAAATTATTAAAAAATAGTTTTCCGTGTTAAATTTATATCACAAACAAGGACTATAACTACAGACAAACAAACTAAAAATTAGATTGCTTAGTTTTTGAGTTCATGGTTTTTCGCCATCAAAATAGAAAAAAATTATTGAAGTTAAGATTTTTTAACTAAAAAAATTAATTTTTATTAATTATAATTAAGTTATTAGTTTTTTAAAAAAATATTAATTTTTATTTAGTGAAATTTCAAAAAGAACATGGTATGATGTTAAATAATTTATCTTTGATTCTTAAGAAATTTTCTTTTGTTGAAGATCATTAATATACATGTTTTATATTATTTAAACAATAATAATATTAACATTATACAAAAATCGAGTATCTTCACTTTGCATTGACAAAGCAATTCTTCTGTCAGATTACAGAACTTATAATATTACATCGTATTACAGCACTTTGATATATAGATCTATTGATATTATCTCGCAATTGATATTTCCAATATTAAATATTTAGTAGTTTTTAAGTTTTAATAAAAGGAATTCTAAAAGTCGAAATACTCTGCACGTAACTAATTTGGATATACTATTAATATTATGTTTATCGTGTCAGCAATATCCTCTTTCAAAGAGAATGTTTTCTTTGCTGTCGAAAAACGACATTTCAGCTAGATGGCTGCTCATCACAAGTTCTTGTGAATACATACATGAGTCTCATGGACATATGATCGCCATAAATATTAACTCTCATTATGACAAGCTGAAAATTCAAAATTTTTTTTCCAATTTTTTATCAAAGAATTTTTATTAATTATAACCTTAGGCATGGACAGAGACAGAAATTGCTAATGAAGCAGAGCGCTTAAAATTAGATCGATTTGTTTGTTTTATTAGATCAGTTAATGGGACAGGGAGAGTGAAAAATTTGGTTGTGCATTTTTGTCAAGTTATTTATGATAAATTCGATTCTTCTAACAATAGTTTCATCCTCTAGCCACATTTTATACAGTAATTTGAATATTTCTGGTGATATAACTTTCAACAGTGTAACAATATGTTATTTATGCCTTAGTGTAAATGAATGAGAGAAGACTGTCGACAGTGATTGTGCATGATTGGAAAAGTTAATTACCTTTAATAAAATATACTTCATAAAATTAAAACTAAAATGAATCTTTCAGTTTTATTATTTGACACATCTGTTTTTTTCACTTGATTTTACGGATGGAAAAAAATGTCTCACGATTTTAGTTTATCACATAAAACTGCAGTAGAACAGAGATTTGAGCTGAAATATATAACAGTATAACGGTGGTACTGGTTAAGAATCAGCAATTTAACATTTGACTACACTACTCCTGATAATGACTTTCCTAACTAGTGAAATACTCGTTGTTGATGAAGACCAAACAATTCTTTGTATCATCAAACCGTGATAATGCTAATGGATTTCTAATTGGAATAGAAATAAGAGATTAAAAGAAAAAAGTTGTCAGAGTTTTTAAGTTCCTTTCAGAAGGGGCTCCTGCACTTATCGAAATACTATGAATAATTGCCTTCTAATAGGGTGGCCAATTTTAAAAGCCCTTCCTTTTTGTTCAGAACCAAAATATTCAGGGGGCAGACATATTTCTCTCTAAAATTTATGGAATTTCCGTTGCGAGTCTTACCATTTCCGATGATATATTCGTTCTAATGTGTTGCTCGGCTGCTACTTGTCAATTTTCATTAAAACTTCTCAAAGTTCCAGTTTTTGTGTTTGTCTATCCATTCTTATGCCCGCACGTTTTACTCACTCCCTTATTTGCGTTAATGACTCATCAGATCCATCTATGTGTTGTTCTCCGACCTGCCTCTGACATTCAATTTTATTACTTTCTCTTCACGCATAAATTTACTTTGCCAGTCATTAATCATTTGTTTAACGGTAGCATTACGTTAAATACCCAATTTCATTATGACGATACGCACTCAGATTGCTTACTAATACACATGCGATTTGAGCTGATAATTTATTCAATATTTTCTCCTTCATATTCCATATAATAAATAAAGCTAACATCTCATCGTAGAGAATGTGTAAAAAATTAAGAATATTCAGTTTTATTTTAAATGATACGTTCGCATGAAATATTCAAAGCAATTAATAATGTTATTATTCGTATACATTCCATATCGCTCTATGTAAATTTTAATTACAAAAAAAATATTTTCACTTTCATTGATTTTTTCTTGAATTCGCTAATTTAAATAAATGTTAAATAGTGAATTATTCATCATGGATTCCAATGCTTTCTCCGTATCTATCACATTTGACCCTGGCTTTTGGCCTTAGACGAGAAATTTGATTATATTAATACATACATCGAGAATACGTCATCGATCCTATATACTTACAAAATTAATGGCTCATTGGTTCATACTGAAAATCGTAAAAAAATATTTTTGCAGATTGTAATCGTGCAGCACTTCAAAAGTTAAATTTACATCAAAATGGTGTGATTAAGTCGTTTTAACAAAATTATTTCAGAGATTTTCTTTATTTTTGTCTAATAATACCATTAAACGCAAATTTGCTGAGGATAATTCAAATTGTTTTCGCCATGTTTCTCATTCAAGTTGATTCGAATCGTTTATAATTATTTACAATTACTGTCTCTACCATTAAAAAATGTACAAACTAACCTAAATACTTCAGACAAATTTCTTGATTTACTTGAATCAGCTTCATTTCATCTCACTAATATAATAATATACTTCTTTTACTCTGAAATTTTCTTATTACTAAGGCTTTCCTTGTAAAGTTTAAATTAAAAACGTATTTTTTATTTTAAAAAGCTCTAACATTTACATTTTAAAATATTTTTTATTTAGTTTATATGGAAAAGAGTAGTGTCATTTGTAGAAAAAATAACCTGTTTTTTCTTTTTAATGAAATTCTTTTAAGGTTTTGATGAAGTTATAATTTACATTTTCATATCATAGCTTCATGGAAAATTCTCTATTTTTTATGTTATTTGATATTGGAATTTTTTATATTTTTGAGTGTATTCATGACAATGTATTGTTTTTATTTTTATTGGTGATTTCAGTATTATAAATCAAATCCTATAAAAAAAATATATAAGTTCGTTTTAAATTGGAGTTTTGACAAAAAAAGTCTCAGTGAACACATGATATGTTTTGGAACTTACAAACAACTGTCGGCCCATTAAATTCTTATGGAAAGCAGAGTTAAAGATACACATTCAAGAGATAAATCCATCATCAATAGTGCCAGTAAAATGAATAATAGCAGGGTACTATGCTTTGTTACTATTTGTCTCCATCCCATGCTCTTACCATTCCTTCTCTCTTGATACTCCGCATCCATGTGATCTTTGGTCTGCTTCGGTTGTGACCTTCCATAAACATTCCAATTCAGATTCTATAGTACATTGAACTGGTGCATTTAAAAGGCAAGTTGTTGGTTCGGTTTTTAATTTATCAAACTCACACCACAAAGTGCAGAACAACTCGGATAATTTTAAAAATTAATAAAACACTATTATATTGGAAGGTTAAATTAATATAAATTTTAAAAAAAATTTGGTGGCATCAATGATCTTGCATATCTTTTTTTTCTTTTTTTTTTTTTTAGTGTTCCTTTTGATGCTCCGCATACTTTAAATTTGTAAAATTTTGATCACTTTTCAGCTTATTTATGTGATTTTATTGAATTTATTTTCTCTATTCACAAACATTCTCGCATCCTGTTGAATATGCTTTATATCAATTTCTCTCATATACATTTTCATTTACGAGTTAGAATTTTTTTTTAAATGTTGTGAATGATTTGAAAGTACATTATTGCAATTTCAAAACAAATGTTTATTGTGCTATAAATAACAATTTAGGAAATACTAAATTAAGTAGAGAATTAAATGTTAATCATTTAATCAAAATTATTTTTTTAAACAGATAAAACCATTTTAATAAATTAGTTCAGATCTAATTATGTTTAAATAATAAGGCTGAATAGTAAATTGACAATGTCAACGAAATTATTCAACTTAGAAAAAATTTTTTTTTAATTGCATTAAAAAAGTTTTTTTAAGTAACAACTATGAAATAAAATCCTTCAAAAGAACAAAAAGGTATTATTTTACCTTAGTATATAAAGAAATGCGACTCCTTCAAAAGTTGAGCTGTAAATCTTCCTAATTTTCATTCTTTGCTGTGTTTCAGTTTTGAAATAAAATATTTGACAATAAAAATTTGATTGTAACATTCTAAGCATAAGCATTCACATTATTTCGGAAATTTTCGTCAGTTAATCCATGTAATTGCATATTTTTATTACACATTCCCTGATATTGTATTAAGTGCCTGTTAAATTTGTTATCTTTCCATTTTGTAATTCATTAGGTTCTGTTATCTGCATTGTTTCCTACTTTTGCCAATCTCACTTTTCCTATAAAACTGAAAATAGGTTGGCTGTTGGTCACTGCTTCAAAATTTGAAAGTTGAACAAAGATGAGAACTATGGAGATTGTAGGAAAGAAAAAATCGCAGGTGGTTTTTCGATAAAAAAGAAGGCTTAAAAAAGTACATGACACATTGGTATGTTTAATTATGTAACAGCAGAACCCTCATCCAGTTTACGTAATAAGCACTATTAAGGTAGTAGTGTAAAAATATTAAGTTAGAGGGAATTTCCTTAAGAAAAAGTGTTGGGAAAAATGTTATTAATTTGATATTATATTCGTTAATGTTTAATTAAAAATATTTTAAATATTTGTCCGTTGATTTGAGACATTTTTCTCAAATTTTATTAATTAAATTTATTTTTGCAGAAACTTAGTTTTTAATAGCTACGAAACTGCAATGGCCTTAATAACATCAATACATTGATAGTTAGTATTTAGCGAAAATATGATATATAGATATGAATATATATGTGTAATGAGATTAATTAAAAAAACACTATTTTTTTATTGCTGACTTAAACTTCTATAAACCTTTAACTGCTGAAGACATTAAGTGCTTATTAGGCAGTTTGTAAGAACATCAATATGTGACCCCTTTAAGGCTCATTTTGAAATTAGGTTCGAACATTGCCAGAATGTTTCTTAAAATGTTTTTAAAAGTAATAATTCATTTGAAAAGAGTAATTCTTTTAAATTTTTTGCGGATTTAGTGAATTAAATATATCAATAACATAAGATTTATTTTTTGCTTTCATGATTTCTTAGTGTATTAGTTTCCTTTTTCTTTTACTTCATTTGACTCTTAAGGAATTATTTTTTGGATGAAAAAGATCATTTTGTGACCAAACAGTAAACGGCCAAGGACTGAAATGAAAGATATTAAAAAAAATTGAATGTTAAACATAAACTTCGCAATGTTCATTGGAAGAATTGAATCGCACTCAGAGGTAAAAGAAAGCTCAGGTAAGTTTTACAAAATTCACCTTAGCAGATTTTTTTAAAGATCACAATCTACACCAAATACATTAACCGCTGCACTTATAATAATTTCTTTTAAATTGCCGTCAAAATAATCAAATACATATTAAACATACAATAGTTACTCCGAAAGTGAGATCAAACTTTATTGCTTTTAAATATATACTTCTAAGATTTATTTATATTACGGTTTGTTATTTAGGAATTTAATACTTATGTAAATATTAGTCTGATAAAAGTATCTGTTAAGAGATCACAGAGCTCTTATACTATTAATGACATTACATACAGAATTACGTTCAAGAATACAATTTCAGCTACTTCCTGCTCCCATCTAAAATTTCAGTCTCTAGTTAATTTTCCTTACAAATATATTTCTCTATTCGTTGCAGCATTAATTACATAAAATTATATATTAGGATTGTACAATAATCTGTACCATTGTTTCGTAAAATATATTTTTTTAGTCTCGGTTATTTAACGAAAAAAGTTCAGTGTCCTCAGCATGAAAACTATTAATCAAAAAAATCATTTTTTAAGGTTTCTTTTAAATGCCAGGAAGATAGTTTTTTGGTTAATTTAGGCAATATTGTTTGGTTTTATCTATTAACTGGAAAAATAGTGCATTATATTTCAAGTATTATATTCCTTCGAAGAGTTACAGAGAAAGGAAATATTAAAGCTTAGAATGTGTATATGTATAAATACAGAACATTTATAAATTTATTCATTACCAGTATATCTATCAATATGTAAAACTATATTGTATATATCTATTACATGCTTATGTAATTTTTTGTAACTCTCAAGGTAGTGTAAATCAAAATTTAATTTCATTCTCAATTTTTATTAAGAACTGAAATACAGAATTGTGTTTGGATTCAAATAGTAACGTCTTTATTTAATTATGGAATAATTAAATGAAGAATGGAGAATGAGGTTAAATGAATGGAGAATGAGGGTTATGGATTGTATGAAGATATTGCTTTATTTTTACCTGCTCTAAATTTATAAAAGTATTTTATTTTTTTTTACTTAGGAAATCGATATCTATTTAATATTAAATTACTAATTGCTAATAGTGCGAGTACGGAAAAATTTCTTATACTTCAAAAATCATTAGGAAATAATAGATCTTTACCGAATCTTGCAGGCATGTTTCTGCAGGTAATTTAGATTCATGTATGGAGCCATACATTTATACAGAGTTCTACATCAACACAGCATTACCCTTTTCTTCATAAACTGCTATCCTGAGGTATTCATCAGATATTTTTTCATACCGTATTCAGGTCACCCTTTTTTTTTTATCTCATCTTACGTACATAGTGATTGCATCCATTCTAGAGCTCATTCTTTATTTTAATTCATCTTTTCATATTTGCCAATGAGCCATTTGCTTTGTCATGGCAAAAACTGATTTTTTCATGATTAAGACTTACGATTAGTAATTGCTAATCGCTTTTTTTGCGTACATATCTTTTATGCCGAATGTAATTTTAATAATTAATTCATTTTTTTGAGATACCATGACGAGTAATAATTTAATTTTTTTCTTTTACACGTTTTAACTCAATATTCATTGCAAAAATTTACCAATAAATGACGATGTTATTCATATAAAACTTTTTTTAATAAAAAGACACTCAAAATTGTTCCATAAGATGGTAGAACCTAAACCTTAAGACTGAAACAATTTTTTTTCTATACAAGGAACATGTATGTTATTTTTCCGTTTAATAGTTTTATGATTCTTTAAAGTAATTGAAACAAATGAGTTGCATCATTATATCATACTTACTATACAGTTATGCAAAAATACAAGTACATAACAATAACGATGGGCCCGAGGAATCACAATTTTCCATCCGCGCTAAATGAGTATTTTAAATAGTTATGAAATAATTGTTACTTTTCTTTTAAACGTTTTCGCATTTGTAGAGTTTGCGTTATTTAACCGTAAAATTGATTTTATTCCATTTTTTTTGTGCCTCATCGGAGACTGACGTAGTTCACTGCCGTCTATTTCTTTGAGATTTAGAGCAACCAAAATCGTGGCATCCGAGGACAAAAGGTCTCTTTAACTCGAGCCCAATTCACCGGTGAAACCTGAAACCCAACGTCGGATCTTCAGGTTTCGAATGCGAAATCGGATCCCGAATTTTTCGGATTTGCAGCAGCGTCAGCAATCGGAGAGGAAATGCGAACTGTTTTCGTCCGAGGCTCGAAGCAGCCTCCTTCATGAAACTATCTCGGGCTGACATTAACCGAAACCTTCTCGACAGCATTTCTTCCTTTTCCGTTGTCCACTCTGCATGTCAGTCGGACACACATTTGGCATACAGATTTTTCCCGTTCTCTCAAATACACAAGTATGCAAATCGAATATGTGGCGATTGAATTCAAAGCCGTTTCTCTCCATCAGAAGATTAATGCATTGGGAAAACTACTCTTCCACGTTTTCGCCTTTTTGACGTCTCTGGACATCACATCTGTGAATAAATGGATATCGGTCTGATTACTGCTTTTTTCATTATTGAAAACGAATAAAGTATTAAAATTAAGACAAACATTTCCGACGTTCTGATTGCAATTGCTCATTAAAAAAAAATTTTTTTTACCTGAGCTACGATTCTGTTTCGACATCGCAACTTCCGAAAATAAAAAACAATTAGTTGTTTAAAAAACAGAATTGGGCATTTCTATGTGAGAGGAAACAAAGGAGAATTTGCGTCCACTATTAACACTGTAATGGAATTTTTCTTTACATTATGCAATTGCCGAATCATTTATTTCCATAGTCAATGCTTTAAGGCTGTATTCTTTTTTTTCGCCTTTAGGAGCAAGCTTCAAAGCTGTTCTAATTAAAAGAAGATTTATATGTATAAAAAAGAAATAATGGAAAAACACTAATATCGAAAGAAATTCTGCTCAATTCGTGCTTCAAGGGTTTGTACAAAAGTGAAATTACGAGGTGCATTGAAAATCAATACATTAAAATACTAATTCCACATCATTCGCAGACCATTTTTGTGACTTAAAAAAAAAAATTTAAAAATTCTTTGCTTTAATGTCAAATCCATAGAGTTTTCTTATGAATCTGATTAACTTTTTTGTATCACTCGCGCTTTCTTCATATATAAGCAAAATTCTGGATGAAATTACGCAAAATATCATTGTTATTGCAATATAAATTAGTTATATAGGACTGGCAACCTGCTTTAGTTGGAAGAATAATATAAAAGACATTCCCAAAGAACAAATATCTTTATCAAGATTTTTTTTTGTTTATCCTAAAACAAAGATTTCCTCTTTGTAATTTGCTTATCCCCTTTACGTATAGGACCGTTGACGCTGATATTTGAAATAATTGTATGCCATTAAATCAAACCAGGAGCAATTCTGAAAATCGGTTCATTCCCACTAATAAACGTCACGGGTTTTAGCTATGCTTTCAGACACTTTCCTTTCTTCAGAATCACCTTCTTGTATGATCGATAAGATCAAATTTAAACAGAATACATTGGTGTATTTGTATTGGAAGTGCTGATATACCTTCAAAGTATATTCTGCTATTGTGCCTTTTAATGCTATGAATCAACGAATAGTATTTATTGATTAACAAATATTTATTATCTTTTCCTACCTGTATGAATAGTATGCCAGATTATAAATCACAAACCATCCCATGATTATAACGCAGTTTAATGTCAACTAAAAAAGCCGGTATGTGGCAACTTATTGAAAATAATTTCATGACTAGAAATTTCTGAGCCAACTTTAAATGAAACAATTTTGACAAAATCATAGAAAATTAAAGGTTTAACTGTTTATTTTGCTCATACTGAGCCGTTAGGATTCTGATTCGAAATGTAGTTAGGTATTCTGATTCTACATTCTCTTTATGTACAATATTTCACTATATGCATAATTTATTATCTTGGGGGCAAATGCTAACTTTACGTTTAAAAAATTTTATGCGCTACTGAATTAATTTTTCAACACATTGTTTAATTTTAACTTGCGATAAATGAACCATTACTAATTTTAAATTTTGCATACTAATCATGCCACAAATCCTCACAAAAAATTACATTCCACATAGTAATTCAAATTATTTCTACCTTGAAATGTTTTACTGGCATCCATTCAGTGCTACAATTTCCGGCAAGACATTCATTATTACGATATTTCCGAAATTTCCACCCATCTTCTGCATAGTCTAAACATATGCATACCTTGGTGTCATATTTATCTATATTTTCTACTTTTTCTGCTACTAACATAAGTATTCTCCTTTAGTTAGGCATTTGGCAATACCCAGATTGAGATTAATATGATTACCTCACTAACTTCATCTTTATTTGCAGTCCAATTGTTTGCCAACTCAAGGTAGCGCTTATAATTTGTTACAAGGAAAAATATATCTAATCTCAATAGTACCTTGTAAAATTTTCATTGTTTCTCATATTGAAAAATTAAGCGGAATAAATTACCGATTTAGCACATGGACAACTTTATTTACTTAAGAATGCAAAAGTCGCCAGTTACATGCTTGTTCAGGCTGTAGGGCAAAATAAATCTATTAACGTTTACGCATGTTTAAGAAATGTTAAGAAAATTTTTTTGAGCAAAATCAAAAGTAAAAGCAAGAAAATAAAACCGACAACAAAGGTCTGATAAAAATCTGTCTCTCGCAAAAGTATTTTCAAATGATATGTTTTAATAGTTTTTTCAGATTTATATGAAAGTATGCATTTTACCGTAACATTAGTTTTGATATTTTATAAAAGTAATTTCAGTTAAAGTTTATTCATTTTTGAGATATTTACTTTTAATTAATAATAAGCCTACTAATGTAAAGCCAAACGCAAAGGAAAATTGAAAATGAATATAAAGCTCATGAAAAATGCAGAAGTCTTCTGAAGTCTCGGTATTATTTAAAGAAGAAAATTTTATCTGCAACAATATTTGCCGAGTATGATTTCGTTCACAGCTAGAGATCACTTTTATTCACCCGAAAGCGACACCCATAAACAGCAATGATACCTCGAACTGTAATGAAATTATGGCCAAGTTAAAAAAGTAATCATAAACCTGAAGATGAATACTCCTAACGCAAAATACATTAAGTTTCTCGGCATGGCGGAAGCGACAGGAACATTTTCCGGCTTCCATGGAAAGGAACTGAGGAAAAATTCATGCAGAATTCGATTGCGGATTGTTAATGTTTATAATATGAAAACTGTATGAAAATAAAAAATATTTCTTCCAACCGAACTTTGTGATGGTTCAGTAGCATAGGCAAAGGAATTCGTTGTTATATTTTTTAAATTCCTGATTTATTTATGGTAATTTGAAAGTATTTGCTGTCTTTTATTCTTCTTTCTTAACTAACACTAAATTCACGAAAGTGGAGAATAAAAAAAAAACATTCAAATTCTGACAACAATATAGACATGTATTATTTAGTTATGCAGTGCATTAATCATATTATTTCTCAACTGATTGTAAATACATTTCTTTAACCCATTTGTCCTCAATCTAAAATAAGTTACATTCGCAATGATAATCTTGAATCAAATGCTTTTTTGATAAATTTTTTTGTTACAATGTTGTATACTGTCATTTATACTGCACCCGCAATTAAATATTAAAGCTCTTTAACATTGTCTAATAATTTTTATTGTTTAGCATGTTAATTATTTCACTTAAGATTGTACTTTTGCATAATCATCCGATTTGTTTAACCAGGTATTTTTTCCATTGTTCAGCCAAATTTTTTTTTAATACAAAATTGTTTATTAATATCATGATATTCTGAGGATTATATATACCATACACTTTAACTTCTTAATATCTCTCAGAACACAAATATAAAATTTTAGACATGAGAAGCAATATAATAAAATGTACTTTATACAAATATTAATTGGTTTATTCTTATTCATTATGCTATTAATCCATGCAAAGCTAGTTGGCTAACTTCGTAGTAAAATTTCGGATGATAAAATAAATATTGGTCACTCTTGCAAATCATTCATAGATGTCACTTATGTTTAACTATATTAATTCATCATTAGACATGTTAACATACATCAATAGTTTATGACCTGCAACTGAAAGAAATTGTCAATATCATTTTACTTATGCAATCTAGAATAATAAAATTTAATTTTATTCGATTATAAAATTTTGTCACTTGCCCTTGCTATATATATGTAATGAATAAGTTCAGAGTATGATAATAGTAAACTTGAATAAAACAGTGTCATTAAATAATATTTAATATTCATTCTAGTATACTTTTTGCATTGTTAATGTATGCAAACACACTGGGCTTACCAGATTTTATTTTAAGGTACTCCCTTTAAAACTATTAAATCAAATAGTTCTATATAATTTTCACATAAATTTGAAAATAAATAATACTCGAATGATTGCATTTGTTAACAGAATTATGAACAATTATTACCAAAAAAAGTTAATGTTTCGCATTTATTTACTTAAAACCTGTTAAAATATTCAAAAGATGATTTTTTTACTGCGTGTCCGCACTTGCTTTCCGGGACATTTTAAGGACTCGCCATCTCCGAATACTTCAAGGTATCTTTTTTTTTTAAATGACGAAAAGAAAAATACACGGATTTATGTATAAATAGCCAATTTATTCATTGCTATTTTTGATGGCCTTTAATTATTCATCGGATTTCCACTCGAGCTCCTTTCGGTCCAACACCATAAGTATCATTCTTGTTTTCTGTGGTTTACCTGATTTCCGTATCTGCCCCTTTATTACCGCATGATTCATCTCTTTTTATCCTATTCATTACTTGATTTAATTAGTTTTTACCAGCCGAGAATTATTTTTCAAGTTTTATGGTTTCTTTTACAAATTAACAATTGACAATTAATAAAAAATTTATCCTTTTCATTATTATAAACGGAAACATATGCATTGACTGATGGCGAAGATAGATGATATTCGACGCATTTTGATGGTAGAACATCTCGGGCTTTTTCATTTTTTTCAATTAAGTAAATCACTTATTGTATTGTTTATTGTGTGGACGGCCAAGATGTAACGTATGATGCACGAAAATCTTACGTTCTTTCAAGTATAGTATCTTAAAGATTACTTCTCGTGAATATACATAATTTCAAGCATCCGCTCATTCCTGTTTCAGTCTGGTCCATACACCGTTACTCCACAATGTCATAACAGGTATCATTAAAGTAAACTCTTACTTGCCTGGCAAATGAATAAACTTCATTAAACGAACCTTGACACGATGCTGTACAGATTTGACCACGGATTATTCCATAAAAAATCAAGAGATTAATTTTTCTCATAATATTTTTTATTAAAAAAATCATGGATTCTCACCAGAAGTGAAGGTATTCTTCCAATCATAAATTCATACACGGATATTTTAATCGTCATTCATGATGATATATTGTATTGCCGTATGTCACTCCTTTTCGAATGATTTAATGAAAAAGCCATTAACACGTCTTTCTTCTTTAACACTACAATAAATCACTAAAAACATTGATCGGGACCATTCATATTTCATAAATTCTGACTTAGAATCAAAACTGAACAATAAAAATCACGTGTTAATCAATTAAGTCACTTTTTCAACTAATTTAAGCTTTTTCTGACTATTTTAAATGTTAAACTCATAAAACCATTCGGTAAGGTAATCAAAATTAATGAGAAATTTCAGAAATGCAATATGTTTAGAAATCATAAAAACAGAGAAATACATAACCGTGGTTTTTTACTTGTTTGAAAGTGTGGCTTAAAAATCAAAAATATTTATGGAATAAAATCGCAATTCAGATTCTACAAAATAATTTATTTTCCGTTTTTGAGCCCTTGAACTTCAACCTTTCAAATCACCTGAATAATGAGAAGTATAATGTTGAGATATGCATATTATAATCTGAAAAATAATTGGATTTTAATAAAGCAAGGGTTCTTAATCTTCCCCTTTTGATTCATTGAAAATCAGTACGTTGCAAGACTATACATATGTATACATTTGATTAGGTAAGATATTGTCTTATACATAATATGCGGCTTAACACGAAATTTAAGGTCCATAAACGAATTTTTAACAATCACTTAAAACAACAAAATGGCTTTATTAATTTTTAATGATGCTTCATAAATATTAGGCACTGAATCAATTTTTTAAATTCCGATTTTAAAAAATATTAATGAAAAATTAAATAATGGAGATCATCTTATGGCTGGATTTTATCAGAAGAATATCGTATCAGTATATATAAATTTAAATATATTACATATGCATTGTAGTCAAAATATTGAAAACTATTTATTTAGTATTGTAGTGCTGCTATTAACTTTTTTTTGCCAGTTTCAAGCTCAGCCAATATTTTGGAATTATATTGGTTAAAAGTATATGGAAAGTTATATATTTTTATACATAACAGTGTGAACATTAAAAAAATTTTAGTTAATCCTTAAAGAACAAGCACCTGTTAATGTAAGTAATCTTAACCCTTTATTTTGCAGTAATTTCAAAAGTATTTCATAAATGGTGAGATTTATATTTCAAAAACGGTTCTCTTTTAAAAATACAAAGCTTATACGTTATAAAAATCGTATTTTTTTAGATTTCAATTTTAATTACGATATGCACAAGTTGGCGGCGGTGTTTGGTCATTAAAGCTGCTTTGATATGATTTCCACTATGTAGAACCGTGTAAAAATTATAAGCGATATGCTAAATTCACGAACATTTACATAAACAAAATAGTGAAATTTTTATTTAAAAATCTTTTCAATCAAATCTCTATTTGATCTTTTCTGTCAAAAAAATGAATAACTTTTTAATATATTAATATAGCACAGATTTTTTTTTAAATCAAAAGAAAATTTTATAATTTTTTCATAATAAATGCAATAACTTTTGCGGCTAATATTTAAAGTAACCTTATTTATTCATACGTATTTTAAACTGAGAGACTGTTTTGAAGTTTTATGTTAGTTTTGTCAATTAAATCCCAAAAATAAGTTTTTATGACCTCACTTTAAGGCATCTAGAATAAATTCAAACTAAGGCATCAGGATTAAAAATTTTCGTTCGATTTTAAAGATTCCAATTTATGTATCGGAAATGACAAATAGCCTAAAATTCAATGTTAAGGATATTTCATTAAAGCGACCAAAATATTTAATCATAAAAATCATTTTATGCTTTACTTGTTTTAGTTCCTAATCAAATCAACATGATTTTCTGGTTCAGTGTAGACATAAATATAAACTTTTTGGGAGGAAGGAAATTTAAAGCAAATAAAATTAAAAAATTCAACGATTTGGAACTAAAACCTATTTAAATTATTCTCAAACAAATGTGTCTTCTTCTTTAGAAACTAGACTAATAATAATTTGTGGTTTAAATACATTTATAACTTATGTTTCAATTCTTTTATTATCCTACAAAATAATAAGTATAAACAATGAGGAAGTGATCTCAATTTTAAGAGCTTATTTCATAAACAATTATTTTTCGCTCTGGGATTCATGTTAATTATATATTATGGTTTTTGATTCAGATTTTTAATATTATATAAAAAGAACGTATTTTATTTTAAATAAAAAGCAATTACTAGATCGTAGAGTTTCGGTCAGCAGCGCTCTAATTTGTATTGGACTTTACTCTTATGCTGTCATTATTACGACCATACATATTTTAACAATGTACATTACTAATAATTTTGCCTAGATTCATGTAATAGTTTGAAGCAGGTTAAAGTTATATATTACTGTAAATGTTAGGCAATAAATTTTTTAATACTATTTTGGTAATAGAATATGATTTATGTTTATTTTGAGATGATTAAATCCAGGGAATCTCGGAATTATCACGCCATATCTAAGCTGGTGAATATCCGGATCAATTTTAATCAAACAGAAAAGAAACAAAGAAATGTCGTTAGTTGTATCCCAATAATAATAAAATTTAAAAATATTAAGTTATAAAAATTTAAAATAATAAATATATTAAAGTATTATAAAATTTTTAAAAATTTAATATTCTATCATTAGACTAAATGTCTGCACATCAGAGCAGTGAAAAAAAAACTGAATGAAAAGTAATCGAAATGTAACATACTGCATAGTAATTATGCAGCTCTTTCAGTATTAGGTAATGGCCATTAACCATGGTGCTTGAAAGAAAAGCAGTTTTCCGTCGGAAAATTTTAGCCACTCACTTTTGCCTTTATTTTCTGATTATCTATACTATATAAAATGATGGAAAACAAAACCTTGAATTGTTGATTCATAGTTTATTTTCTCAAATATTTTACTGGAAAGGAAATAAAAGGAACATTTGAAATGAGCAAAGTTTGGGACAAAATATTAATGTAGATAATTTTTTGTATTATCCGGTTTATCTCATAGATTGCTTAAATCTTAAACATTATTGCTTTACTCCAAAAATAGCTATGCAAATGATCAAATAATATTCTAGAAAATTGAAAATTCCTTCAATTTTTACAAATTCTAAATGTTTTTCATTTATGGTGATTGCTAATTTTTTGAACTTCAGACGGGGTTCAGTTATAATTATATCTTCTATGACTTATTATATAAAGACACCATTCCATTTTAAAAATAAAAGCCAGTTCTTTTCTTGCTTTATTAATCACAATTATTCTAGGAATAACTTTTACAATTGTTCAGCTATTTGAATAATATAAAAATTCTTTAAGTGGCGAATCGAATTAAAATAATTCAAACACTGATGAAAAGGATCATATGCAATAATGAACAAGAACGCTAAGCAATCAGTAACTATTTTTTAAGTAAGTCAAGATTTGATTTCTGGGATTTACATTAAGCGATATTATCGCATTTTAATTGAATTGCTTTGCATTTGACAGCCCCTCAGAGATTTTCCGCAAATCAAAGAGGAAAAGAAAGAAAAAAAGTGGACGATGCGAATCCTTGTCCCACATTTCGATTATGCGTCCGGTGATTTGAAATTCATATTAGTTCAAAGTCACAACAATCTCCGAACAGTTGGTCATATTCAGTGGACAAAAATTGTCCAAAACCTGGGACGAAATCACCAAATTGCAGAGGATTCAGACTGTCGGGGAAATGGTAACGGAATTAATCGGATACTGGTGAAATAAGAAAAATTGGGTTTCGCAACTTGTTATGCGAAAGCCAAAATATAATTTCCCTTATGGTGAAATGGGTCATGCTCAAATTTCGAAATGACGGTCTATTCCCTGTGCGAAAATGCCCCAGTAAAATCTCGTACGAATGAGTTTTTCTCTAGATCATCCTTAAACCTATATCTTGTCCATCACCGACAATCAAAGAAAGCAACTTGAAACCTGTTTCATATGGATGAGGAGAAAACAAATTAACTCGTTGATCTTACCTATACATTAATCTAAATTCGACTGAAAAACGGACTTGACGATGCATCATTTTCATTCATATAAAATATAAAATTAATAATATTTCTGAATGACTATGTAGCAGGATCTCATAATTTTCAGGCTGAGGTGATTTTCGGATAAATTAACGAACATAAGAAATTGGAAAACGTTTTTAGTAAACTTTAAAAAAATTTTATCCCACGAACCTGTAAATAAGAATATATTATCCTGAAATAATGAAAGTGAAAGACTGCATGGCAGTTTCCCCAAGTTGAAACTGTATAATCCGGAATATCGTAGGGAAAAGCGAAAGACAGAGAAAATTCACATGAAATTATATTTATTACATTTTTCGGTTCAACGCATAAGATTCATAGCTCGAAAACACTTGGAATATATTAATATCAAAATAATAATAATAAGTCAATACGAAAAGTATAACTACAAAAGAAGCAAAAATATTTCGTTTGCAAAGTGAAATAATGATGTAGACACTAAAAGAACCTTTCTCAGCTATCCTGAGACTTTTTCACATCTAGAAAGTTTTGTTCTTACTATCTCAAGTTTATCAGTAAGATTGATCAGTGATTGAAATCGTAGCAAAATGGAGGGAAGTTTTAATTTTATAGACATTCGTTGCTATTTCTGAGAGAATAATCCATGTCAAAAAAAAATTTTTATTAAGCTTATCGAAAATGATGAAACACAAAACTGGTTGCTTTAAGGGATTAAGCTCTTTTAACCAATAAAATTACTGACATTTTCTAATATATAACAAATACATTCATGTAATTGAAGAAGGTCAGAATAGGTATAAATTTGAAGATACTACCATAACATTATTCCAGCCATTTGTTGCCATTAAAAAAATTTCAAAGCAATTAATCCAAGCATCAACCTTTTCCTCGTGACTTAGTCTTCACGAAGACGAGGCCAAAACCTGACATAATTTTGAAAAAATAAATTTTATTACACCAGATGAGCTGAGATAAAGACCAACACTCAAATGTTTTGTACATATTTATGGCATCAAAGGTTAGGTTAGGTAAGTTATAGACTTGTAAGTCAAGGGAAAGTACTGAATAAAAATAATGTTTATATGCCGTTACACATAAAAACTTTTGTACCTTTCAGGAGGTTAAAGAAATGCACGAAACTCTCTTCCCGTCAGACGTTCGATGCTTTTAAGTGAAAATCGTATTATCCAACATTTTGAAGAACCTTATCCGTTCACAATCTCAAATGGTGTTGTTCCAAACGGTGGAAAATGAGCTTTGGCTGGTGAAACAAGTTTATATAATATTTTATATAATATATAAAATATATATATATAATGTTAATGTTATGATATAGGTTCGCGAAGCTAATAATATTTATATATATGCACCCTAGTCGACCTTCACAACTGGACAGAGCCTATTATATTATTGGATGTAGGAATAATATTAAGATTTTTAAGTTTTCTACATAAATAAGTAAAAAAAAATTATTTTCTCTTGCAGAAACGAATACATAAATAGTCAATAACATAGGCCAGGCTCGATATCTGTATTTCAATTGAGTATTTTAATATAATTTAATAGAAAATTGCTTGTCAAATTAGGTTAAATAGTGAAGAAAACTTCTTAAAGAAAGAAGTACTCTTAGATACGATTCCAAAGCATTTGCGATCTTATTGTATAACGAACAGAACTTTTTCGCCTTTGCTCTTGTAAAACAAGTTATACTCATTTTGTAGTTTCAGTTTATGGCATTTATGGATAAGTACTCATTGGTGACAAAAGTCTTTTAATCAGCTTTAACAAGTTTCCCTACTTGTATTGTTTTCTCTTGCGAATAATATATCAACTTCGGACTTAAAACACAGTTGCAATATTCTAAGATGGGATATTCACGGCACTTTTGAAATTATAATACATTAGATTACAAATGTTGCAAAATAACATACGTTTTTGTAATATTAAATTTATTATCAAATTATGAATTTTTTTTGGTCAGATTATTGAGTCCGACCAATTTTTAGGAAAATATTTTTAAATTTATAAAGTATCATTCCTTTAATTTAAACATTGTATATGTAAAAGCATTGATCTGGTATCACATGACTGTTCTTCGAAGAACAATTTTTCAAATAATTAATCCGTCAGATAAATATATATACCCATGATGATCAACATGAATACCAATTTTTCCATCGAATTGCTTTTTAACTTGGAATAAATAAGCGAGTTCTTTTTAATTAGATAAAAATTATTTCTTTTGGGACCGCCACTTGAAAAATGTTAATTAGGCCGAGACCTGAATTTCAGGATCTAAAATACATTGTTCCACCCGTATTTTTTCTATAGATTTTGTTATTTTCCTCTGCTACAGTTTCTAAAGAAGATTGAACTATATGAAAATTTGTTTTTCCATCCGTCTATTGACCGTTGGCCTTTGGAAGTAGAACGACATTGAAAAATTAGGTTGGAAACCACCCGAGAATCGAAAACGACAAATGAGGCAGCTACTTAACACTTCATGGCGTGACCGCTCACAACCATGACTTATGAAGTGCTAAATGATAACCCAATATAAATGCATTTACTAATTCTTTCCAGCTTTTCACAGTTTCATTTGCAATCGCATGATACTGCATGACTCGGGGAAAGCTTTTACGCAGTTCTTTCCATAGAGCCAAACGAATTTGAAATGTCTCCGATTGTTGAGAGGAATTGAAATTTTGCTTCCACGATACCCGACGCAGTTTTTTAACAGACGCGAAATTTCTTTTTTTTCAGTTTGGCGGTCAAGAACGTTTCGTCGATGGCTATTCGTTCTTCTGATCTGGGTTCTCATGTTTCTGGCGTTTCTTCAGCTAGGAGGAAATTCGGTTAAATCACTGATCAAAATGCCGGATACAACTCGTGCTAGATTATTTTTCCCGAAAGTGAGTCAGTATTCCCAGTTTTCGGATTTGTCGCAGGAGTCTGCTCATAGCATCGACTTAAATGCATTGTTTCGACTGGAGCCGAACATCGATAAATTACCAGATAAAACTGAGGAAGACATCATTGAAAAGGTGAGATTTTCAAGCAAGCACGATCATTCTCATAAATTAGCATCAATCATTTTGCTTTTGAGAATCTAGAATTTGCAAAAACTCCAACCTGACTTAACTAACGGCCCTGATCACGACCGTCAGAAAGCCGCGCTCAATGTTGTTTACTGGAAGTGGTCCCACAATGCTAAATGTTAGTTATTCCCTTCATTATATAATACACATGTGTATATATACATAAACTATATGTATAATCAATAATTATAATTAACATAAATCATCTTCGGTTATAATGAAATATCTGTCCTGCGAAATGTGTGAACATAACTGTAAAATTTATATACATATTTGGACAATTTATTTAGTTATTTCGATAATTGGAATAGTTGAATCTTTTACTTTCTTCAAATTTTCCTTTTCACTATTTATTGGTAGGATTATTATTATTCTAGTATTCACAGGTTGGATACGAGATGTAATTCGAGAAAGGAACAATTCAAGGCATAAATAATTGAATATCTGCTTATGTAAACGATATTAAAGCAACTTTAGATTTCGCTCTAATTAACTAAAATTAGATTCCAACCTTTTTCACTTAACTATTTGATAAATAAGCTACATTAAAAATATATATATATACGTACATTTTTTGGGAATTCAACAGTGTGGGAAATCGATTTTTATAATTTCATGAAAATTTTTGCACTGAGAAAAACCGTAATGCTCCAATTATAATCAAATTAGCTCAAATTTATATTTTTGTTTTGACTTAGATAGTTATGAGAATTTAACATTCTGCCGGTTTACGTTAGTAATATTAGAAATTTTCCCTTAAAAAAATATATACTAGAATATAAAAAAAAACATTCAAGATTTTTTCTTTCTTGTAGTGATGTACCATATACTCAGGCTAATATTACTTTATATAACTATAATTCGATTTTTCATATAAAAGGGATACCTAAGGCAAATCAGACAAATCAATTTGTTGTTATTTCTATTTTGTTAAATTTGTAAATGATGTCCATCAACCGTGCAACCAATGACAGTAATAAATTTTGTAATACTTTTCCGACCAAAAACTGTGAAATCGTTTGCTATGCCATCTTCAGTTTTATTACATAATTCTGTGGCATAAGCATTAATTGCCGATTTGTTATATTCTTTTAACATAAACAGGCTTAGAATTACATTATTAAACTTATATGAGTTAGATCAGCAATAGCAAAAACTGCATGGGTACAGAATTCTTCATTTAAGATTTTGATTTGAACTATAAGTATTAATGACGGCTGAGGTGTTAAACCTCACCTGTTTTTATTTTCCTATGACTTTGATGTCTTTATTGCAGAAATTAATTTATGGAAAAAAAGAACACGAAATCATTTGCTTATGGTTATTATATGTAACAACCAAATCCAAGATGAATTAACTATGTGGAATGAATTCGACTTTTATTTTCTAGATTTAAGTCCCTTATTTGGTATTATGTTCTTCTAATACAAAGATGCTTAGGACAGCATAACTGAGTTTACATAAATTCGTAGAAATTCGAATCCATCTGTAGTTTCTAGTTTTAGTCCGTTATACAGTATTAGCCCACAGAGTAAACTATAGAAAATCGCTTTCAAAACTTCTCTCAACCATAGCAAATTTAATGTTATAATAAAAGACACGAAAATCACTTTTCACGGGTGATGCAATTAGTTGCATGTACACAGCCAAAACATTCGAGAATAAAAATTTTACCAATTCGATAACATTTTACTGCCATCCAATGCCTCGTGTTAATTGTAAATATAAAAGAAATGAAAGCCATAAAAGCAAATCACTTTTTTTTTAATTTACTGCTTCAAAACTATTTACGCGTTTAATACATAATTAGAGACTTGCCTTTTTATGAAATACCGAAAATCCAACGAATTAGACTTAAAGCTTCACTCGAATGTAATTAGAGTCCCACATTTTTCATTAACAGTGCTGTGGATTTATATTAATGATTAGTCGATGACGATAATGTAATCTTGAATCGGAGTATGAAGACAATTAATGAAGGACCCCAAAAATGTTAGAAAAGCTTAGAATTAAGAAAGCAGGTAGCAAAAAACTATTAATATTTGGCCATTACCAAGCGAAAAATTAAATTACAGTGCCATAAAATGCCCTTGGATTGATCGTTTTTTTATCATATCCAAAATCGATGCCATACAAAATGCGATGGATATTTGGTGTTGCTGACTGCATTTCATGTAAATTTCACATTCACAGTTTTCAATCAAGGTTGTTTCGGTATCGTGACATGTGTTACAAAATCTTTGGTTTTATATGTTGCGGATAAAACATGCTTGCGATAAGTCAACTACAAATTTTTTAGCTCTCATTTGCCGAGAGATAACTTACATCTCATTAAGGCTAAATTTATTTCCAACGTGAAACTAGTACTGCACAATATTTTTCAGAATTCACCATTTTTGAAATTGAATTCCTAATATATACTTTGATTTTAGCAAATCTCAGTTAAGCATTTTATTTTTAACAGCTCTGCAGCTTACATTTTCAAATTGACATTGCTTCAGTATCATTCTTCTTTAAACCGTGAATTGTTGTCGACACATCTATTTCTTATCTTACATGTAATAGAGAATGGAATTAGATGAAAACAGAATTATATAAAAAATTTCAGAATTAGCCTCCAGGTGATTCTTCTGTATTCCTCTCATTCTCTATTCTGCCTCCTATTTCAGCTCTACCACCTTCATATAATTGTAATGACGGTCTGAATCAATTCATTGTATTCAGCTCTTTGTATTCACCTAATTCTTATTATTTGTGCTTCTGTTCTTCGTGAACGAGCGACGAGATTGGATAGTGAAAATTTCACGAACTTCCTTCTCCAAAACTTCTTCAAATCTTATTTCAAAGTCGAGTTTGAGGTATCATTATGGTAACAGTGCTAATTATAACTTAATCATTTCAAATTATTAGCAAATAATTGCTGGAATTATTATCATAATTATTAATCTTTTTGTCGCAAACATTTTTCTTATTATACAAAGACAAAACACTAAAAGCTAAACTTAAATAAAATTTTAATTTTATTTTTTCGTTTTTTTCTTACAGGTTCAAAAAAATCTGCCTAGTTTGCCTATTATATATTGGAATAAAAATAAGAACAAAATGATGTTTTACAAAAATGAATCGTGTGCACGATTTCCAAGCATTTATGAATTAGAATTTAATAATATTTATTGGCAAACTCTTGTGACTTCAAATGGAACCTTTCAGGTAGGTCGTCAGGGATATGAGTAGAGTGAATGAAATTCCAGTACTCAAATTAGTAATCTAAATTTTAAAAATTTTAGATAGGGAAAGGAAAGATATCAAATTTAAAAAGTGATATGCATAAAATTTTAATAAAAAAAATAACTATAATCATAATAAAGATTGTCGATTTCAGTTATATGGAGCTTACTATGACATAAGACGATATAGTAAAATAGGTCCTGCCGTTCGCATTCTGGGCATGATAAATAGAATCGAACCTACCATTAAAACCTACTGTCAGTTTTGGTTTGAAGGTGAAAAGGAACCAGCTTTCGTTAGAACTCTTGAATATAAATACATATGGTATAGGAAATGGGGCAATTACAAGCAAGGAATTTACCAACCGTATCTTATAGCTTGTCAAGTACCACACGCATACAAAAGCAGGGTGAGTGTTCACTTGCTTTCATCTATGATTTGCGATTGTAAAAAATGATAACAATTAATTATTTTACCCAAATATTGAAAGTCATTAATCTGAAGAACTCATTTCAAGATTGTTCCATGACTTTTAATGTCTGAATTCAAAAACTATCAAATATTTTAATTAAAATTGAAAACTTTAATTTTTTTTCTTTATATCAGGTACCTGCAAGCGTATCCCTGGTGGAAAAGCCTTGCAACAACGCCACCAACAACTTGCGTGTCATTTACAACCAGTTCAAAGACAAGAAAAAAAAAGGTTTCGCAGTTTGTGTTAAGGGTTTAGATTTTCTTCATGAAGATCTCTCAGTAAGATTAGTTGAGTGGATCGAACTGCTTCATATTTTGGGAGCCGACAAAGTTTTTTTTTATCAACTCCAGGTAATAACATAAAAGAAAATCTGAAAAAGCTGTTCTAAATATATTTTTAAATTTGGGAAAGTGAAGACATACATCTGACGCTAGCAAAAGTCTAGTAAGCTAAGAGACTAGTATCTTAGAGAAACTTTGAGACCCAACTGACAATTTAACTAGTTGAACTGAGTATAAAAATTAAAATAGATTTAAAAATGCTTTTGCTGTTATAGATCTGATTCATAACCATTCGAATAAAAAAATTAAATGTTTATAACGTGATATTTTCAGGTTCACCCTAACATCAGTAAAGTTCTGCAATATTACGAGGCAAGAGGAAAAGTCAGCGTGACCCCTCTCACCCTTCCAGGCGGTCAACCAAATTTTCCGGGATTTCAGCATTTGTACCTAACGAAAAAAGTAAATAACAAAAGGCAAAACGAACTGATACCATATAATGACTGTTTGTACAAAAATTTGTATATGTATGAATATGTAGCGTTATTAGATGTAGACGAAGTTATAATGCCTATTAAAGGTAAAAACTGGTCGGAACTGATGGAAATAGTTTTACCGAAGGCTTTAGCCATAAAAAACGAAACGAGGGCCAGTTATAATTTTAGGAACGTGTATTTTTTTGACAATTTGGGTCACTCCCACGGATGGTTTAGGGATATACCCAAATACATGCACATGTTACAGCATGTATACCGGGCAGGGAATTTCACAAAACCAAATCAATATGTAAAATGTTTTCATAACCCCGAAAGGGCTTTAACACTTCATAATCACTTTCCACTTGCATGCCTCGGTCAGGGGTGCACCAGTTATGCGGTGGAAACAACCGATGCACAGCTTCAGCATTACAGGGCGGATTGCGTTCGGACTTTGAAAAAGACCTGCGTTGAATTCAAGCAGAACAACGTGATGGACACAACGATATGGAAGTATAAAAGCGAACTGATGAAAAGAACTGCTGAAACACTATTTCAATTAGGATATTTTAACAATAAATTGTCTCAATTAAACGAATCCTAGTTCCTTATTAAATTACTTGAAAAAGTTAATATCTCGTTTTATAATTTCATGATAAGTTCAAAAAAATTAAAAAAAGCCTTTTCTTTTGTTTTTTTTAAAACCAATTTCATACAAATTACAATTTAGTGGTTAGGTCAAGTGTATATATATACATATATATGCATAAATAACTCAATTGTACCGACTGATATTTACTATTATAATGAATGTGATTCAGAGTTTTAGTAATTAACTCAAAAAAACTGTAAAAATAGATTCTATACAAAAGACATAATAAATATATCCTCTCTAGCATAAAATAATTTTAAAGTACAATAAATTGGGTTCTTATAAATTTAGAGTTAAATAATAGTGTGCCTAATACAAAGAAAATTCTGATTAATGGTCCACATTATATTTTTTAGCAGTAATCTTTAATCTGAAAAGTAAAAATATATTTTCTCAAGGCAAAATGGAAAAAACCTCTGTTGGGATTAAAGAATTGGGTTGTAACTCTCACTTACGCTTCATATTTAGCGGAAATTATAAGGCGAGGGAACTGTGACACTTCAAAAAGAAGTGAAGAAGCATGGCTGCAGTATTTTTTATCATAAATTTTTAAATCAAAGCAAAAGGATTAGTCAAAATCGAACCCTGAGACACCGCGATTCAACATGTCAGTAGAGTTATTTCTACAGAGTCGTTCGAGGGTACCATCTCGCTATAGATCTACACACAGCGATCTCTTTTGTTCCGAAGTCAATTTAACTAACTCCAAATATAATGTTAATGCACTATCGGTGCTATTAGCGCCCTTTTCTTTTGTAGAATAACCTCTTTTGACGCCCGCAAGTAAAACCCCTGTATACATTTGTTTCAAAGGCTTAGGAAACACTGTCCCCAGTGACGCCTTATTATTCATGAACGCAGCATATAACTCGCAAAAATACCATCTCAGAACCATGTCAGGATTCGCTAAATTTAGATCTAGATTGTTTGTGCGTTCGAACACTTATTCCCGAGCAATAGATTTCTACCATCACGCGGAGGTGCACAAAATACTAATACAGACAAGACGCGAGTCATATTCACAAGGAATACAGTAGAGAGCTCGTTCCTTATCCTTCTACTGATTGATAAATTATCAATAAGTTTACGCTGTTTCTTTCATTTTTTGCCTTTCAGGACGAAAAACAGTAGGAATTTTCAAAGTAATAATACCCCATTTGGAAAAAAAATAAAAACGTGTGAAATGAATAATTTCTATAATATTGTTATTGATTCATATTTATAATAGTAAATCATTTCAAATCTGAAAGCTCGATACGACAGGCTTTCGGGCAGTTTCGTATGCCTCTTAAATCAAAGAACACAAGCCATAGGAAGGGAAGTGGAAAGCACTTTACTCCGCTTCGTCCAGCGCGTCAGAGGCCTGAGCATATTCGGACTAATCTGATAGCGAGTGATGCCCGCACTGTTTTACTGTGGAGATCAGCAAACGAGATTTACGTATTCCTGCTCGCGTGTCATGGCTCAATACCGTCAGAGAAAAGTTCGATGACGGACACACGCAGTCGAAGCATAACGTTTCTCTATGTAGACAATCCATTAAAGTGACACTCATCGTCCGGTCTGTCATCACATTTCTTCCGTCTCCTGCTGCTGCTACGCTTTTCGAATACGGGAAAATGCTGCCGTACAATGCATTCAGCCACAAGAAAGAAAAACGGTATACTATCTTCGCCCGCTTCAGGAAAATCGGACGGATCTCCTCGGCAACTGATGCTGCGATGAGCGAACAATGGGCCCCTGAGCCTGACGCCGATCTGTTGAGCCAGTGATCGCGTGCCAGCGAAGCCGGTGAGACTTGAACGCATCTTCGCAGGAGTTCCAGGAGTTGATCCCTGACAAATCGCATATACCCGCGTTCTCTTGGATAGCACATTCTCTCTTGGAGGAATTTTGAGTTTGTATGTTGGGCAAGTGCATAATATCCATATTTTGCGGCATAATTAACATTCTCATTGTTTTTACTATTTAACAATACCTAGAATATTACCATTTGACAATAACCGGAAATATTTTAGTTAACATCAATTCAGAGAAATTTCTAAATTTTAATGTTTATGTTTGCCAGTTATTTCCTTCTTCGCATTTTTATAAATTCTAATGCTAAGAGCAACGAAACTCGTTTGACTTTCCTATCGTGGACTCATATTGTGTGATTGATGACAATGGAAAATATAGTTTTACCGGATAAGTTTCTTGCTTATTTTAAATTCATTTTTCTATTTGGAGAACTTGCGACGATCTTTGAATTAAAACCAACATATGTCATTATCATATTTCCAATATTTCATCACACGATCCTTTGGTATAAATGTTAAATAAAACTACTAGACTTTATTAGGATTGAAGAAAAGACACTTTTGAAGGAATATTGCAGATTTTCGATTGTGAAGAAAAGCAATGCTTGTTCGCAGATTAACACATGAGGGAAAAATTCCCTAAATCTGAAAAAATTCTTCATCTATTTAATAGTTCACAATGGTTATGCCGATATAACCTCCTATTAATTCTGCGCAAAACCTATAAGACATCTTACATTTTAGTAAAGGGTTGGTATTAAAATTGCATAAAAAAAAGATTAATATTTTTTACCTTTAGGCTGTAATTGAATTCATTTAATAATAATGTCTCTGTCTTTGCACTTGGATTTTGAGATGACTTCTCATTTGCTTTTGTTATATGCGACAACATTTGAAAGGTATTGAAAATTTGTTTCGGACATTGAACTACCCATGCAACTAAAAAAACTTATAAAGCTATAAGCGCAAAACAGGTCGATTTAAAAAATTTCCTTTACTTTTACAACTATAGAATATCTTAGTCCGTATTTGGAACAAAAAAGATTATAAAAATTGATAAAATGCTGTTTTCTTTGCTTCATTTTTATGTTCAATGTTCACAGCGGAATTTCCCATAATGTGCAAGAAAACTTAATATACATCAATGCATGAAATTTATCTGACAACATATTAAAGTTCCACTTAAATAAAATTAATATAAGAAAAAGTCCATGAATTTTAAACTTAAATAGTGTTATCTGCATAGCATATCAAGTGTATTACACGAACAGTAATTCATGGTTGAACTATCTCAATCGAAATACATTAATATGCTATTATATGGTTCATTGATCCTATGAAAATCTCCTCTGATTGTTCGCTTTAAGAATGCAATTAAAAATAAAAAATTACATTAATCCACGTTCTAAAAGCCATAGATTTAATGTAATTTTTAAACCATTTGCCTAGGCGTATCTATTTTTTTGACTTCCTTGGGCCACATTTGTGGAAAGAATAAAATTCCTCGGGGCCACATAAATATATGCTACTTCTAACTATAGTTGTCAATATGTTATATGACTGAATCAAATATGGTATATAATATGAGCAATAAATAAAAACATAGTAGTTTAAAACATTACTTGTTTTCAATTAGACATATCTGTAATGGTGAAGTTATTGTTTTATGACAATGAAATCACTTCCACTTTTATTTCGATATTATATTTAAAATTCCCTT